>JAVSCE010012702.1:0-21359 GCA_032199065.1 Smutsia gigantea
AATTGTTTAATCCCTCCATCATATTTAAATGATAATCGTGCTGGATACAATATTCTTGGTTAGAGGCCCTTCTGTTTCATTACATTAAATATATCATGCCATTCTCTTCTGGCCTGTAAGGTTTCTGTTGTGAAGTCTGATGATAGTCTGATGGGTTTTCCTTTGTAGGTGATCTTTTTTCTCTCTCTAGCTGCCTTTAATACCCTGTCTTTATCTTTGATCTTTGCCATCTTAATTATTATGTGTCTTGGTGTTGTCTTCCTTGGGTCCCTTGTGTTGGGAGATCTATGAGCTTCGTTGGACTGCGAGACTACTTCCTTCCCCAGCGAGGGAAAGTTTTCAGCAATTATTTCTTCAAAGACACTTTCTATCCCTTGTTCTCTCTCTTCTTCCTCTGGTACTCCTATAATGCGAATATTGTTCCGTTTGGATTGGTCACACAGTTCTCTTAATATTCTTTCATTCCTAGAAATCCTTTTCTCTCTCTCTGCCTCAGCTGCTCTGTACTCCTGTTCTCTGTTTTCTAGTCCATTAACAGTCTCTCGCATCTCATCCATTCTGCTGTTAAGCCCGTCGATCGCTTGTCTGATTTCTGTATTGTCTTTCTTCAGTTCCCTCACTTCCTCCTTCAGCTCTTGCACATTTCTCTGTAAGTCCATCAGCATGGTAATGACTTTTATTCTAAATTCTTTTTCAGGGAGGCTGTGCATTTCCATCCCTTCAGACTCCCTCTCTGGGGTTGTCTGGTTGATTTTGGTCTGAACCATATTCCTCTGTCTTTTGTAGCTGTATAATTTGGTCACTGATAGTTGCCACATTAATGTCAGCTGGGCTCTTTAAGACTTTAAAAAGAGAAGAAAAAAAAAAGAAAAAAAAAGAAAAAAAGAAAGAAAAACAAAGAAAAAAAAGAAAGAAAAGAAAAAACAAAAAACAAAACAAAACAAAAAACAAAAAAAATGCCCACCGGACGTAGATTCTGTGGGAATGCTCTAGGTGGTGCTATTGCCCCACTATTCCACAGCTGTGACTGTGCCGCTCCGCAGGGCCCTTTATCGCTCTGGCAGGGGTGGGAACGAATAGGAGGCTGTTGATCTCAGTGAGAAGTGTTAAGTATGGCTACGCTTCCTCAGTCGCCAGCTAAGGCGTCTGAAACTCCCCAGGACTCCCAGCCTGCTGGGCTGAGTGTGCTGGGCGATCCGGCTCCTCCGCTGGGCTCCTGTCTCTTTAAGACCGCTGAAGAAAGCGCGCACTTTTTTTTTCCTTCCCGGGAGCCGGCTGCAAGCCCCCTGGCGCGTTCCCCGCTCAGATCCTGCCCCTCTGTCTCTCCAATCTCCGCTGCACTGCGCAGTGTGGGTCAGCGCTCCCCGCGCAGATCACCGGGGCTGGCTACTTCGCGGGGTGTACTTCCACTCCCTCCCGGCTCTGACTCCTCTCCTCCCGCCGGTGCGCTGGGGTGGGGGAGGGCTCAGGTCCCGCCGGGTCGCGGCTCCGTATCTTACCCGCCTCTTGGGGTGCCGAGTCCTCTCGGGTGTAGCTGCGCGCTGTGTGCTTTCCTGTGTATTCTCGTCTCTCTTTTAGGAATAGATGTATTTTCTGTGTTTTCGTAGATAAATATAGTGTTGGGAGGAGATTTCTGCCGCCCTGCTCACACCGCCATCTTCCCGGAAGTTAGAAAGTCTGTTAATGTCAGCTGCCAACGTTTTTAAAAGACATTCATAGCAGCATTATTGATAATAGCCAAAAAGTGGAAATAACCTGAGTATGTATTAGCCAATGAATGGGAAAAAATGTCTACTCATATAATGGGATTTCTTCAGCCTTAACAAGGAATGAAGTACAGGCACACCTCATTTTATTGTGTTTCATTTTATTGCTCTTTGCAGATACTGTGTTTTTTACAAGTTGAAGGTTTGTGGCCACCCTGCAAATTAGCAAGTCCATCGGTGCCATTTTTCCAACAGCATTTGCTTAGTTTCGTGTCTCTGGTTTACATTTTGGTAATTTCTGAAATATTCCAAACTTTTTCATTATTATTATCTTTGCTATGGTGATCTGCTGAGATCGGTGATCTTTGATGTTACTACTGTTAACTGTTTTGGGGCACCATGAACCATGCCATTATAAGAAAGCAAACTTAATGATAAATACGTGTTCTGACTGCTCCACCAGCTGGCTGATCCTGGCCTGTCTCCCTCTTCCGATCTCCCTATTCCCTGAGACCCAACATGGAAATTAGGCCAATTAATGACCCTACAATGGCCTCTAAATGTTCACGTGTAAGGAAGAGTATCGCATCTCTTGCTTTAAACCAGCTCAGAGAGGATGGTGTGTCAAAAGCCAAGGCAGGCCGAAAAGTCCACTGAGCCAAGCACAGTTCTTGAAGGAGATAAAACTGCTGCTTCCGCGAACACACGAATGATGAGAGAGCAAAGCAGCTGCGCTGCTGATGTGGAGGAAGTGTGAGTGGTCTGGACAGAAGATCAAACCAGCCACAGCAGGCCTGCCACCGACGCCTGATCCAGAGCTAGGCCCTGACTCTCGTCAATCCCACGCAGGCTGAGAGGTGAGGGAGCTGCGGAAGGAAAGCCTGATGCCAGCAGAGGCTGGCTCCTGAGGTCCAAGGAGAGAAGCCGTCTCCGTGACAGCGGAGTGCAGGGTGGGGCAGCAGGTGCCGGCGGAGACGCGGCAGCCCAGACCACTAACGAGGGTGACGGAAACAGCCCTCTACTGGAAGAGGAGGCCATCGAGGGCTTTCACAGCTGGAGAGGGGGCGCCAGAGCCTGGCTTCAGAGCGTCAAAGGACAGGCTGACTTCCCTCGTTAGGGGCTAAGGCAGCTGGTGATGCTCACTGACCATTCTGAAAATCCCAGGGCCCTTAACAATTACACTCGGTCTGCTCTGCCTGTGCTCTCTCTATAAACGGGACAACAAAGCCTCGGTGGCAGCACATCTGGTTACAGCGTGGTTTACTGAGTATCTTAAGCCACTGTTGAGACCTACTGCTCAGGACAGACGACTGCTCACTGACAAGGCACCTGGTCACCCAAGAGCTCTGATGGAGAGTGAGATTCATGCTGTTTCCGTGCCTGCTAACACAACATCATTCTGACTCTGAAGTCGACTCACCTAAAGCTCAGGTGATGGGGAACATTTATAATAATGCAGTGTTTTTAATCAAGGTATATACGTTGTTTTTTCAGATATAATGCTATTGCACAATCTTAATTGTAATTAAGATCACAGTATAGTATGATACAGTATTTTATATGCACTGGGAAACCAAAAAATTCAGTTGACTTGCTTTATTGCAAGATTCACTTTATTGTGGTGGTCTGGAACTGAACCCACAATCTCTCTGAGGTATGACTGTACTGATTCATGGTACATTGTTAAATCAAAGACACCAGCAGGAACCACAAAAGGTCACATTGTATGATACCATTTATGTGAAACGTGCACAGTAGGCAAGTCTCCAGAGACAGGAAGCGGACTTATGGTTGCCACAGATGTAGGGCAGGAGGGATGGAAGTGAGGAACTTGGGGGGATAATGGGGAGTGAGTGCTGATGGTCGCAGGGTTTCTTTTCACGGTGAACATGTTCTAAAACGGATTGCGGTGAGGGCTGCACAGCCTTCAATTAAAACCACTAAACTGTACATTTTAAATGGGTGAATTGTATAAGAATGTGAGTTGTATCTTAATAAAGCCATTACCCAAAAACTGAGGTAACTGGAATCTCCACATAAATATCTAGATGCTTAGTTTCTCTTGGAAAGTCCCAGGAGATCTGGCAGCTCTGGTCTGAATTCCTGTGTAGCCAAGGTGGATGCACCTGAAGAGCACCATCCCCTTTAGACAGGGCAGCCACCATCTCCACCACTCCCTTCTGTCTCCCAGCCACTGAGGCTGGAGGTCAGGGCCCGCCTCCTGACTGGCCCATCAGAGGAGTGCTCAGACACGCCTTCTGGGAAAGCTACGACGGCTCACCCAGTTCAGTATTCAGTGATGGCTCCGGCGCTGCAGAAGCACCCAGTGAAGGGCAACACAGTCTCTGGATGCAGGGGCAGCCAAGAGGCTTGTGGGACAGGAGGGGATTTTTGTACATTGAGGGCAGTTTTCATGACAAGGAAAGAAGCATTCAAGACCACCAGAACCTAAAGGCCTAAGGGGAGGAGGATGGCCCAGGACAAGCAGCTCAGAGACCTGTATGTGGGGTGGAGCCCGGGTTCAGTGCCTACCTCTGCCTCATCCACACGTGACCCCATGTTCATAGTCCACCCTCCTAACATTTCAGCAAATGTGAAACACCCACCTATGGTTCTCGCTCCTCTCACTCCCCAAACATTTTTAAATGCCTCACCTCACGCTCCAGCTGCAACTCAGAGGCTATAAAGTCATCTGGTGACAAATGCCTCTGGAGCCACCTGTGGGAATAAACCCAATCCAGCCGTGAGTGGACTTGATTCTACAAGTTGCACTGCCACCTTCTGGCCACCGAGGGAAGGACGCCTCAAGCAGCAATAATGGTGTCTCTGCCAAGAATACCCACTGTTTTCTTCCAAAACACCTCTACTTTCAAAAGACAGGACATGGATGGGACTTTGGTTGATTTCTCCAGGAAGAAAGCCTAAGCTGACATGAGAGACACAGTCTAGCCCCCCACCGCTGTACCCAAGGTCCAGGATCTGGCCGGGCCATACTGAGGGTCCACAGCAGGCACTCAATAAGTATCTATGGGATGAAGAAGTATCTGAAATTTGCAGCAGTCAGTGCAAAGCCCCTTCCCTGCCCACCAGGTCTTTCCCAACCTTCTCACACACCCCCAGTGAGCGCTCACACCACAACCTGCTCAGCCCAGAATGCTGGGATGGTGTGTGCTACATGCTCAGGACCCATTCCAGCTGTGCCAGTAGCCCAGATTAGTTAAACTACAACAGGTAAAACATTTAACACTAAAAAACACGTTAATATTCTTCTGAAAAAATGGAGAAAAAAAATCCGACGAGGAAGACTTGCATGTAGAGTCCTGAGGAGGCCACGCCTCATGGTGCAGGCTCTCAAAGAAAAAGCAACACGTCAAATTCTAGGACATTCATTCAAACCAGTACGCCATCGCACAGCAAGATCCCTGCTCTGGGTCTGGGCTGGAGAGGGTCAGTGCTCGCCGGAGCGCCACCCTTCCGTAAGTGTGCATGCGACTCTGTGAACAGGGCCAGCCGACCCACCAGCCAGCCCCAGGAAGGCAGCTGTAACACCACCGGTGGCCCGATTTGTAGATGAACACCAGCAAACCCCTGCTAAGCCTCCTGTAGAAGCTGTTTGAACTCTTTCAAAGAAAACACCACAGCTTAGGTTTCAAATACCTTTTGCAGTAGATGATCTTATTCATATTGATACAGAATCATTTTATATCCTTAGATCAGACAGTAGTAAATGCTTTATTTTAGTAAATTATGAAGGAAAACAAGAAGGAAACTATTCAGAAGTTTTCTCCATTAGCCTGTCTTACCACAGCAGGCAGATCTGGACACACATGGAACCCACACATCCTACAAGCCAAGGCTGGGGACAGTGTTCTTCTCCGACTGGGTGGTGGGGACCATTCAACTGCTCAGACTATGCTTTCCTTTTCTGAACAAATATTTATACAGGAGAAGATGATGGTTTTTAGCACTGAATAATTTAAACACACTACTGAGAGCAGATGTCAACAGTATAGTGGTGAGACCATGCCCCTATCAGGCAGCGGGGGCAGGGCTTGGGTTGAGGAGGCCATTCGTGTGGCCCAGGCCACAGCCCCGGCTGCCTGTGGTCCAGCGGATAGGCAGGCGCCCCACGCACACCTGGGATAGAACAACATAACTTAATATTCGGGGACAAGAGACCACCCCACGTAGAGCGGGAGGAAGGACTGTCCATCCTGACAAAGATCACGGCCCATGTGGTCAGGAGTGGCATCTCCAGGGACCCCTTCGTATATGCCTCCCTAGGCCCCAAGGCACCCACGTTTCAACTGCTTGGTATCTTCAGAATTGAACTCCAAGGGCAAGGGATACCTCTGCTGAGGGGTGGATGACACTGGTGGGCATGCAGGCCCAGGTTCCTTGAAAAGACAACCTGTCAGGAAAGACTCATTCCAGACACTCCCAGAGGTTTGATGAGAGGGAGATTAATTGCTTCAGGACTCGATGCAGCTTAAGGCTTCATTTTTAAGCTGTAAGCATGTCCTTTAATTCTTTAAGATCTCTACCACATTCAATTCCAAATTAAGTTTTAGCTCTGCAAGAATGTCCAGCTGTCTTACTCTGCCTGAGACAGAAAAGGCCCAGTTACCTACCCGCAGACAGGAAACTTCTACCAGCCCTTAGAAGTGCCATGCCTTCCTGCCCGGGCTGTCTGCCGTGACTGTTCTGTGGGGAGGTATGCTGGGACATGATTTTGCTGTTGTCAAAGCCTTCCAGGGCCTCTGCAGGCAGGGGCTCAGTGCTGCTGTTCTGGAATCCTCCTGTCTCCAAGGTGCTGGGCCACAAGGAGAGACGGCTACTCCCAGCCTAGTTTCCTGTGGATCGTTTTCCTGAGCCAAGAAGACACAAATAGTTACGTTTCACTGGCATCGCAGGTGGAAGACGTCCCTGTGGGTGAGATTCCATCTTCCCTGGAAGGAGCTGCACCAGGAACCCTGCTGGGCCACCCAAGACCCGCACAGGTGAGAGGTGGGTCCTGAGACGCCAGAGTGAGCAAGCACGACTCCCAGCAGCGTCCCTGCCAGGTTTCCCCAGCCCTGCACCTCCCAGGTAGGAGGGGTGCTATCAAACAGGCAGGAGGTCAGGGAGATCTGAGTTCTAGGCCTGGCTCTGCTATGACTTGCCCTCTGTGACCATGAGCAACCCGGTTCCCACCACTGCGGGTTGTAAAGACCCTGGGAACTGGTGGAAGGAGGGCTGAGGCAGCTCCCCAGTACAACCTCTCTAGGAAGTGGACCCAGCAGAAGGCTGGCCACTGCAGTCTGGTTTAGTTCTGTGCTCCCGGCTGACTCAGACACACTATCCTAATGCAGGTGTCTCCATGGCGCAGAGGCTGGGCTCTGAGGGCAGCAGATACACCAAGCCTGAGACTGATACCTCTTCCACATGGGGGGCAGGCAAGAGGCGGCAGGGGCATGACATTGGTTAACATAAGGGAAAACAGATTAGACCACAGAGGGACACAAAGGGGCAAAAAACCTAAAGGGTTTTCCTACCTGACTGGGATATCAGGAGGTAAACATTTTCTTAAGTTTGGAAAGGAATCCCTCCTTGTCCTCCCCAGCCTCAGGCCTAGCCTCGCCTCCTGCAGAGCTATCCATGGTGCTACCACCTGGGCACAAACAGCAGAGAGAGCTGGGGTCAAGGGCATACACCACCACACGTCCCAACCCCAGCCCCACCTACCCAGTCTGGCCACCCAGAGGCTTGCCACTCAAGGAGTCGCCAAGCGCCACCACGAGGGGGGATGGCCGCTCCCTGGGTCCCAGCGCTGCCTTGCCTGTCGGGACTGAACTAAGCAGGCCACTCATTGCTTCCGATTATCCCAACTGTTCCATGAGTCACTGACCCACAAGGAGGAAACAAGACACAGAAAAGGGTAACAACTGGCTGTCTCTTTCTTAACAAAAATAGAGCCAAGTGCCAGATGCTGTACAGGCCAGGCCACAGAGCTTTCACGTTAGCTCATTAAATCCTGAAGATAACCTTACAGGTAAATTTCACAGATAAAACAACAACACAGAATATTGCTCAAGTTGGCGGCGTGAGTAGGGCAGCGAAACTCTCCTCCCAAAACCATATATATTTTTGAAAATACAACAACTACAACTACTCCTAAAAGAGAGACGAGAAGATACGGTACAACAGCCAGGCTACATCTATATCTGCAAGAACTCAGCATCTCATGAAAAGGGTAAGATACAAAGCCGAGACCCAGCGGGACCCGAGTACTCCCCCCACCCCAGCTCACCAGCTGGAGGAAAAGAATCAGATGGGGAGGGAGTGGAAGCACAGGACTGCTAAATAACCAGCCCTAGTAATCTGCACTGGGAGAACAGACACACATTGCATGGTGTACTGGATATTAGAGAAACAGAAAAGTAAAATCCAAGACGGAGACTGTGAACGGGTCCCCATATCCGGCTCCCCTGGGACACAAGAAAAGCGGGTGCTTTTTAAAAGTCTTAAAGGGACAAGGGCTTATCAGCTGGACAAAATCGTCCCGGCACACTCAGCCCAGCAGGCTGGGAATCTTAAGGAACTTCAGGTGCCCTAACCCCCTGGGGGGTAACCCAGCCCGGAAGCACCTCACAGTGATAAGCAGCCTGCCATTCATTCCCCCAGGCTGGCACTGCAAGCAAACCAACTGACCCACCACAGCTGTGGAGCAGCCGGGGAACAACCCCACCCACAGCAACCACAGAGTCTTCTCCCAGCGTGCAAGTAACTGGGACAGACCCGGAGGCTGCTGCCGGCGCGCAGCTGCCCAGCAGACAGAGGAACCCAGAGCAAGGTCTGGAAGGCACGAAGAGGCGCCGTTCTCGCAGAACACACCTGGGGCGGCTGCGAGCCTCTGCAGGGCTCTACACTATCTTGAGGGTTGCCCCACCCACGGCAGCTCAAGGGATTATTCCCAGAGACTGCTCCTGGTGTGGGCACAGGCAGCAGAAGCCAGAGCAAGGTCGGAAGGCACGAAGGGGCGCCGTTCTCACAGGAGAACACACACTGTGCGGCTGCAACCTCCCACAGTGCCCTAGGCTATTTGGAGAGCCACCCCACCCACAGAAGCTCAGGGGACTATCCCAGAGACTGTGCCCGGTGTGAGGGTAACTGACAGGCAGAGGAGAAGGTCAAGGGGACCAGAAAGCAGGAAGGGATGTTGTTCTCCCAACTGACACATGCGCTACCTGCCTGCGACCACTTCTATCACCATGAAAAGGCAGAAGAATCTGGTCCAGTCAAAAATCACTCAGACAACTCCAAAGAGAAGGCCTGGTGAGATAGATATAACCAATCTTCCTGAAAAAGAATTCAAAATAAAGTCATACCATGCTGATGGACCTGCAGAGAAATATGCAAGAGCTAAGGGATGAAGTCCAGAGGGAGATAACACAAATGAAACAATCGATAGAAGGTCTTAAGAGCAGACTGCACAAGGTGCAAGAGACTGTTAATGGAACAGAAATCAGAGAACAGGAATACAGAGAAGCTGAGGCAGAGAGAAGATAAAAGCATCTCTAGGAATGAAAGAATATTAAGAGAACTGTGTGACCAATCCAAATGGAACAATATTCGCATTACACGAGTACCAGAAGAAGAAGAAGAGAGAAAAAGGGATAGAAAGTGTCTTTGAAGAAATAATTGCTGAAAAGTTCCCCAAGCTGGGGAAGGAAATATTCTCTCAGACCATGCAAGCCCACAGATCTCCCAACACAAAGGACCCAAGGAGGACAAGACCAAGACATATAATAATTAAAATGGCAAAGATCAAAGACAAGGACAGAGTATTAAAGGCAGCCAGACATTCCTATATACTAACAATGAACTAGCAGAAAGAGAAATCAGGAAAACAACTGCATTCACAATTGCATCAAAAAGAATAAAATACCTAGGAATAAACCTAAACAAGGAAATTAAAGACCTATACTCTGAAAACTACAAGACACTCATTAGAGAAGTTAAAGAGATACCAATAAATGGAAACACATCCCGTGCTCATGGATAGGAAGAATTAATATTGTCAAAATGGCCATCCTGCCTAAAGCAATCTACAGATTTAATGTGATTCCTATCAAAATACCAACAGCATTCTTCAATGAACTAGAGAAAATCGTTCTGAAATTCATGTGGAACCAAAAAAGACCCAGAACAGCCAAAGCAATCCTGAGAAGGAAGAATAAAGCTGGGGGTATTACACTCCCCAACTTCAAGCTCTACTACAAAGCCACAGTAATCAAGACAATTTGGTACTGGCACAAGAACAGACCCACAGACCAGTGGAACAGAAGAGAAAGTCCAGATATTAACCCAAACATATATGGTCAATTAATATATGATAAAGGAGCCACGGATATACAATGGGGAAATGACAGCCTCTTCAACAGCTGGTGTTGGCAAAACTGGACAGCTACATGTAAGATAATGAAACTGGATCATTGTCTAACCCCATACACAAAAGTAAACTTGAAATGGATCAAAGACCTGAATGTAAGTCATGAAACCATAAAACTCTTAGAATAACAACATAGCCAAAAATCTTTTGGACATAAACATGAGCAATTTCTTTATGAACATATCTGCCCAGGCAAGGGAAAAAAAAGCAAAAATGAACAAGTGGGACTATATCAAGCTGAAAAGCTTCTGTACAGAAAAGGACATCATCAGTAGAACAAAAAGGCATCCTACAGTATGGGAGAATATATTCATAAATGACATATCCAATAAAGGGTTGACATTCAAAATATAAAAGAGCTCACACACGTCAACAAACAAAAAGCAAATAATCCAATTAAAAAGTGGGCAGAGGATCTGAACAGACACTTCTCCAAAGAAGAAATTCAGATGGCCAACAGGCACATGAAAAGATGCTCCTCGTCGCTAATCATCAGAGAAATGCAAATTAAAACCACAATGAGATATCACCTAACACCTGTGAGGATGGCCAACATCGAAAACACAAACAACAACAAATGTTGGCAAGGATGTGGAGAAAGGGGAACCCTCCTACCCTGCTCGTGGGAATGTAAACTAGTTCAACCATTGTGGAAAGCAGTATGGAGGTTCCTCAAAAAACTCAAAATAGAAATACCATTTGACCCAGGAATTCCACTCCTAGGAATTTACCCTAAGAATGAAGCAGCCCAGTTTGAAAAAGATGCACCCCTATGTTTATCGCAGCACTATTTACAATAGCCAAGAAATGGAAGCAACCTAAGTGTCCATCAGTAGATGAATGGATAAAGAAGATGTGGTACATATACACAATGGAATATTATTCAGCCATAAGAAGAAAATAAATCCTGCCATTTGTAACAACATGGATGGAGCTAGAGGGTATTATGCTCAGTGAAATAAGCCAGGTGGAAAAAGACAAGTATCAAATGATTTCACTTATCTGTGGAGTATAAGAACAAAGAAAAAAACTGAAGGAACAAAACAGCAGCAGACTCACACAACCAAAGAATGGACTAACAGTTACCAAAGGGAAAGGGACTGGGGAGGATGGGTGGGAAGGGAGGGACAAGGGGGAAAAAGGGCCATTATGATTAGCAGACGTAATGTGGCGGGGGGCATGGGGAGGGCTGTACAACTCAGAGAAGACAAGTAGTGATTCTATAGCATCTCACTATGCTGATGGACAGTGACTGTAATGGGGTATGTAGTGGGACTTGATGATGTAGGGAGTCCAGTAACCATAATGTTGCACATGTAATTACAGATTAATGATACCAAAAAAAAAACACCCACAACAACACACACACATACATACCACCACCCAGGAGGTTAGGTGTGCTTCATTTGCCAAGGTCACACAGCCGGTAGGTGAGAGGCAGAACTGGGTTCAAACCCAAGCCAAGCCATCGACCTCCAAAGCCCAGGCTCTTAACCACCAAGCCATCAGCTCTAAGAAGGTAAAGAGCAGAAGCCAAGACCAACCGACCAGCGCCCACATATCATGCTCTGTACGTGTGCACATGGTGACTCCACGATACCAGGGTGGGGACCAACTCATGGAATCCACAACACTGCACTTCCTTGCCACAGTGGGGGCACACAGGATCTCTACATCATGGGCAAACTCCCTTTCTGGAGCACCTGACTAATGCTCCCAAGGGCCGGCTGCTCTGCTGTCTGGAGGGCCAGGGCTGAGAGAGCAGGAACGGCTCTGCTGCACGAATACATCCTCTCAAAGGCCTACCCACCGTCCCCTGGCAGGGCCAGCTTTGGCTATGAGTAGACGAGAGACCTATGCCCAACACTTTAAATTGTAGGGCACATTTTAAACGTGCTAGGAGACATGCCATGAACAGCATGTAGCAGAGTAGAGAATGGTCACAGTCCCCAAGATCTCAGTCTAAGACGCCATCATCAGTGAGAGACCCAAAGCTCTGGGCAGCACGTCCCCAGCAAGGCAGGGGTGTGGTGGAGTCATCCTGGGTACATCCCCTGCGCAGTCCTCTGCACCTTGTATGCCCTCAGAGCTCAGGAATGTCCTGAGAGCTCCCTCCCACAAGGACATGCCATAGCAGTCTGAGCCATCCCCAAAGCCAAGGGTGCTGGTGACCCTGGACTCCGGGGCTCCCCAGATGAGGCCCTGGGCAACCACCCGGCAGGCCCCCATGATAGGTGCCCACCATCATGGGTCACAAGGCCCAATGAGCCCTTTTTCAGCCCTTCATGCCCCCTTTTCTTACAAAAAATCTTAAGTGACAAAAAAGGACTATCCGACCACAAAGGAATCCACAAACCACAAATTTCCCATCACTTCTGGGCCTCCCTGGACAAGGCAGAGCAAGAGCACTGGACTTCACTGCTTTCCGTAAGGGGACGGCAAAGCTGTGTGTGTCACACTGTGAGACTGCTGCTGGGCTTTAACATATGCCACCGAGCTGGACGCTTTCCCAGGCGATTTCGTTCAATCAAGAACCCTATGAGGCAGGTGGTGCTATTATCTCCAGTTTACAGATGAGGAAACCGAGGCCTGGCGGGGTGAAGTAATCTGCCTAAGGCTTTACGCCTGATAAGGCAGAGCTGTACTTGGATCATCTGACATCAGAACCCAAGCTCTTACTATGAGGTACAGTGGGGCACAAACACAGTGACTGCCATTACCCTCCTCCCCCAACGTGCTATCCTTGTCACCCAGAGGTGGGAAGGGGTTACGCCCCATGGCCACAGTGGTATCTGAGCCACAGTGACCAAAGTCTGGGAGAGGCAGAACAAGTACCTGGTTAGCTGGTTAATGATAACACAACAAAAAAATAAACAACACAGACACACACACCCAGACAGTCTTACCCCCCGACACCAGGAACACGGCCTTCGTTCCCTTTCTAGTTTAAATTTGGCTGCAAGGGGTACGGGCTCCTTCCTATGGGTAAGGAAGAAGGCAGGGACATCAAAGGATAAAGGACTGAATTTAACATTCTGAACTGGCTGCCAGGAATAGCCTGTGGGCCTCTGTGAGGCCAGCCAGCCTGTAAACACACAGCTCTCCCAGCCTGGGGAGGACCAGTGTCCTCACAGGATGCCTTCTGACCTCATTACACGACATGCACAAAAGCACTTTGTTGCTAAAGCTTCTTTAAATACAGCTGGTATGTGATGGTTGCGTTTTAGAATAAGTAGCAAATGCCCCATGTAGGAAGTCCACTCCATGTAAATGCGTGCTGCATGAGCATTTCTTATCTGCACCCCCTGAGGCTGCAGGACTCCTCTATCAGTCCACACAGCTCTCCTGAGAAGGGGCTATGTTCCCATAACTCAGAGTATTTCGCAGCCAATGGATAGGAAAATGAATTCAAATAAACTTAGCCAACATCTACGGCGAATCAGCCTTGTGACTGGTTCCCTGCAAGGGGCTAGGGATGCACAAAGAAAGCATTCTGGTTTACTACAGGCAGGGACTCCAAGTCAGACTGTGATAGCTGTGCAAGGTGGTACCAGGGGGAAGTACCCAGGTAACATCCTTCTGTGAATCTGGAGCACATTTTTGGGGCCAAAATATTTTCTCCCCAGCTACAAACTTCTAGTGTTATAAGGAAGGTCTAGCACTTATTTGGGGGTTCAATGTCTGCTGTGTTCCCCTTTTTGTCTGTAAACTGGACAAGGGCAGGGACCTGTCTATCCACGTGTCACTTCATAGCACACAATAAATGCTCAATGAACATTTGTTTGAAGAAACAGAGGCCAACAGGACTCCAAGTATGACCTCTGAGGACTTGGATCCACCCTGCAGGTGGAGGTGCAGGTGTACACTCAGCCAAGAGTCCCTGAGCCGCCCACACACAGGCTGAGACAGCAGAGTGCCTTCCCTCTTACTGAGATGGCCTTTCCCTCACCCTCCTCCTGCCTTCGCCCTGCGTAAAGGGACCTATGGGCACTGCTGCCGGCCACATCAGAGGCGAGAAACAGCAGGGGGATCCCCAGTGGTTCCTACACACCCAGCTAAATGTACCTGTGTGTTGTCAGAACGATGAGTGGTGATCCGGGAACGCACGCCATGTCACTAACACAGTGACCACAGACCGTGCCCCCTCAGGCAGTAACCCCAAGTCCCTGTGTTTCTGCTTAGCCCCGAGAGTGCTGAAAATCCCTAAGCATGCAACGCTCTTTCTGGTTCACAGACTGGGAGGAAAGCTAGGGTCAACCACTGAGGTTTTCAGCAGCTGTTTTAGGGAACAAAAATAAACAAGGGATACTAAGCCCACCAAAAACCTTACGTCAGTTTCCTACATAAGTGTATCTAATCCAAACACCCTGCAGGGACCTATCCTGCGAGGGAAGCAAAGACTCAGGCATCAATGAGCATCTGAAGCACTCACACCAGTCTCTACAGGCTCCGACTCACATGTGCTTTGCGGCTATTATTAAGTGACCGGAGAACACTTTATCCTGAGAACTGCTGAGAACTGGACACAACTGCTTCTAGCATAACTTCAGTTAATAATTTTTGTTAAATGCTTGAAATAAGAGATAAAACAAGTATGAGATTAAATAGGATCCAGTGCTAGTGAAGTTGTCAGGAAATGGAAATTACATACACTGCCATATTTTCATATGTGGACTGCAAAAGTAACTTTCTTCACAGTGTAAGGAGAGGCTTAACCATACCCAGGCACAGGCTGACAGTGCCTTGTTTGAAGCCAATTCTGATTCTTAAATGCCATGTAAAAAGTTATGTCCGTGAGCCAAATTTCCCCTTGGAATACAGTTTGGAAATGATCATGGGAGGGAGTGGGAATAAATATAGTTTGGCCAGCCCATTTCACTTTACAAACAAATTTTCAGAAATACATATTAAATGCATGTCTTAAAGTTACACTATACTCAGCAATACTGTGTCAATAAAAATTTAAAAGGAAGAACTGACAAAGTGTCTGTGCACTGGGAAGTTCCCAATAAACCCTGGCTGAACGGAGGAAGAGGGAATTAGCCTTCAGGACAAGGAACCATAAAAATAATAGAGTTCTAAAGATGCTCATGAGCTGATTGTTTGATCAACTTTCAACTTAAGCTATCAGAAAAGAGTTTAAAAACACAACATTCAGTGTAGTGAACAAGGCCGTGTCCTCACCCAGGGCTCAGCTCAGGCACCTCAAGTTCCCTGGCAGGTAGGGCAGAGGGTGGCTGAGAGTTGTCTGTGAAATAAACCTTACACGCTACATGACTGGGAAGATGTGGATTCTGGAAAGAGACGCTAGAGGGGCACAGAGTGCCACGGAATAGCCATTCCCACTTCTTTTTAGTTCAGGGGATATAATAAGAAATTGAGAGAAGTCGATGTTCCAAACCATTAAAGTTACGTGCCCATTCCGTGCTTGGTCAGGCTACAAACAGGATCTGTGGAGGCTGCTCTTTTCAGAGGACTGGGTCTCCTGGACTCAAGAGGAGCTCAACAAAGTCCACGTAAAGGCTGCAGCTGCTGGGACCCCCACCCTCACCCCGGGAGACCTGCGACCAAGCCCTCCAGGTGCCATCCCCTGCTCTGAAGGACCACATACTAATCTAATAACATCCAAGTTCTGAAAACATGAGAGGAGCATCGAGGGCCCAGATAAACACAAAACAATGTAACAAGGAGGAAATGTGCTGCTGGCACCAATTCCCCCTCAGCTCAGCTTGTCCTGACTGAGCAGGAGTCCCAGCCAACAGAGCCACAGCTCCTCAGCAGAGCAGCCCACCTCCTGTGGGAAGAGGGTACCGCCAGGCGCCGGCTCCCAAAGCTTCTGCCTGCAGGCATTTTGATATCAAATCACTGACATTTAACTACACTCCAGAGATAAGAGTGCCACTTGAGCTCAGGGTAAATGAGGCATCTGTTCATCAGCAGAGGAATTCAAAGTTAGACCTGCTACGAACAGGCAGATTTGGAGTCATGTAACTATGGTTGGTTTTGTTTGTTTTTTTACTGTTGTGGTAACTGTCTTTAACAAGACACTCAAAAATCGTGGTGGAGCGTTCTGGCTCAGGAATACGTAAGCCTTCTAACCCCTCTGCTCCTTAGTCTGCTGCCAAGGAGCTCTCATGTGGGGATGTGCCCAGGGTCACAAGGCAAGCGGCAGAACCAAGGATAGAACTCAGAAGAACAGCCCTGAGACACACAACTGCTGTCTGGCAGAAGCACTCTCGTGCTGACCTCTGGGCACCAGTGTGCACCCAGGAGGGAAAAGCAGCTTTCCTGGAGCACGGCGGCACTCAGCGGCCCATAGCCCACAGCCCCCTCTCCACCATGCTCATTGGGGTGCCCATGAGACCCCCAAGTGGAAACCCCACCACTTTCAAACCGTGCACCCTCCAAGGGACTGACTGGGAGGGCTTGCACATGCTGCCTTACCAGTGCTTGTACTGACGACGCCGTTCACAGTCCCCTCCACATCGGTCTCATCCTCAGCATAACTCAGGATCAGGCTCTGCTGCCGGCTTGTCAGTCTCCTGCAAACCAAAGAGTGTGCATGTGCTTTCTCCAGGCAGCTCTTTAAAGGATGCAGAAGCAGCCAATCCCCACAGCATGCAGGAAATGTGGAACCCCAACCCAGGCAGGGGCACACACCCGGAATGTAACAGCCACACCCTCAAAGCTTCTGCAATCTAAAATACCCTAAGTTATTCTAAACCACCGCCATTGTGACTATGCTAAATAATTTACAGGATTAAAAAAAAAGCCTTCATGAGTGTGTGTGCAGAAATCACCTAATTAGAGGGAATGCTAAAAACCTAGTCCTCCAAGCAGTGCCGCGCAGACCGTGCTCAGGATGCCCACAGCACCCTGTTCAAATTTCTCCCAGAGGATGCAAATGTCACACACCAGATCTAGTTATACATCTGTCCCTTCACCAGATTTGAGCACCCTGAGAACAATAATAAAATCAACACTGGCAGCGATAGCTAAGCAGCCCCCAGGTATTATTCACTGCATCTTCTGGCAACTGCTGAGCTTGACTTTTATCATATCTCCCCTGCAGATGAAGAAGTCAGGCAGGATGCACCTGACTTCAAGGAAAAGGCAGCCCACCTGCACCTCAGTGCTTATAGCAGCAGAGCCACACGGGCCTGGGCAGCCTGGCCCAGCACTAAACCACTGCACTGCACCGCTTGGCACAGGGCCTGGCAGGTAAAAGAAGCTCCTGACCATCTCTTACCTGGTGGCTAAGGCAAGCAGAGATCTCGTGGCTTTGCCACGGCTACATGAGCACTTACTTTGGAACTCTTATCTTGATGTGAATGTAGTGGTCTCCATAGCCATAGCTGTTAATCCGGGGGATGCCTTTCCCACCCATCCGAATCTTCTGGTCTGCCTGAATCCCAGGGGGGATCTATAAAGAAAGGACATCTGTGGCTTCCCTTGTCTGCTGTTGCCCAAATGAACACATTTCACTACATAAAGACAATCTTACTCCTTAAAGAGAACTCCCATTCAGGTTTCTAGGCCAAGCCCACCAACAGCCACACAGAAACTGGCTAAGGTGGGGTCACCCCAAGCAGAACCATAATGAGGAACGTGTAACAGGGGCAGGTAGTTTGAGCAGGTGAGCCCAGGAGACAGGAATGAAAGGGTACAGAGAGCGAGACATGGGGAGAAGCAAGCCAACATGTGGCACACTGCTCCCGGCCCCCAGCAGAGGTGTGGACGCTGCCCAGGAACTGCTGGCCCTGGTGATCACACCCTCGAGGTCTGTGGTCTGTGATTCACACCCAAGGAATGGCCTAACGTTCCTGCCCTCCCTCCTCAGCTCCTCTGAGTCCCTGACAAGCCGGTTGTTCACAAGTTCTAGCCACTTCTCAGTCACTTCCCATTTCAGAAAAAAAGACCCTCGAAGCATGAGGGTGGCAAAGACATTCGCCCCCTCTTCTCTTACCATCACACTGATTGTCTCATACAGGCCCTGTGCTCTGGCTGTCCCCCCGAGAAGAGCCTGTGCTATGGAAATAAAGAGGTCGGAGTGGATGTCTGCGCCGTCCCTCCGGAACACGGGGCTTTTCTGCACCTGGGGGCCAAGGGTGAGAGATGTGGTCACTCACAGACAGGTCCTTCTTAAGACTGGACAACAGCTACACATCTCAGCAGACTGCGCTCGGGGCCTGACCCGCACTACACTGCGCCTGTGCTCACTCAGAGTGTAGTACTGAGGGGCAGAATGCACCTTCCTCAAGCAGAACACCACTCCAGGGTCGGGGGCTGCAAGTCAACCCACTTCGACACTGGAATGCAAGAGAGTCAGTCTCAGACAAAGTCATTCAGTCATGATGGGAGATAAAGAAGTAAGATTGGCTTTTTGAACATTAAAAGAAAAAAAAAAAAGCAAACCCCTAATCTACTAGAAAGTGTAAGGAAACACAGACTGATATAGCTACAAAGGTAAAACTGGTTTATTTTCCAAACCGTTATTTGGTATAAACTACCTTCAAGACAGACTGACGGCACTGGAATTATTTTCATCTTAGAAGCACCATGTTCTGCATCTCAAAGGCATCCTTTGCCTTCCAGTGGTCTCTTCTCTCTTTTTTCTCCCCTATTACCAGATGGGAACAGAGCCCAAATTCTCTACCAAACCTCTCTTACCAACTGATTTCCAGCTTGCTGCTTTCTGTCTTTGATTTCTCCGTCTAGAAGATTCGCCCTTCACATTATTTTTGTTTGTTTTAAATTATGAAATAGTCCATGTATATATAAACAGCAAAGTAAGTAACACTGACACACACATTGTACCCACAACCCAGTTTAAGTAACAAAATGTTACGAATGCAGGTGAAGGCTCCTGGCCTCCTCCTCACCCCTCCAGTGTAACCACTAGGCTGAATTTAGTATTTATCATTCCTACCAGCACCTTTTTGGTTTTACTACACATGTACATGTCCCTAAATAACATGTTAACGCCATCGTGTGTGTTTTAAAACTTTCCATCAATGATCTTCCCTGCCTGCATCCTCTTGCAATCTGCTTTCTGTCCCTTTTTGGTACCTGAGAAGTCTCAAGGCATCTTGTGCAGACATGCATGACGGTTTCTTCCTTTGACCGCTCTGAGGTACTCTGAGCACAGCACACTTCGCTCAGCCCCGCTCGCCAAGGCACCAGGCTGTCCGTGTCATGCTACTGGACACAGGCACGCACCTGTGTGGGCTTCTCTCGGGGGGACCTGGGGGGCAATGCTGGCAGAAGGCCTTGCACTTGGTATGTAAAACTGGACTTTGGGCACTTACTGTCCCTATGAACCCCAAAAATTAAAACATAAGGCTACGTTTTCAGTATTTTTACGTGTCCTATGTTTCCAGCTTATAAAATAACTCGAGAAAACTTTGTTGTCTCCGTATGTAGCACAAAAGCTCGATGTAACACGTTTCATAACCCGTCGGAGATGCGAGTGACCACACAGGCCCCGTAAAGCCCCTACCTCTCTACGAGAGCAAGGGCCCGGCAGAAGCTGCGCAAGCAGAGCGCCTACCTTGAATGTGACGAAAATTTCTCTTTTTCCCACAGGCATCCTCACAGTCTGGCCATCCTCAACTCCTGTAAGAACAAATTTCAAAAGAGAACATTATTTTGGGACCTCCCAGGGTATTTTCTACCTGAGATCCATTTACAACCCATTGACCTCCTTACTCATTCCTATTTCTTGCTAATGAGGAACAACACAATTACTTAACATGGCAGAGAGTGTGACTTTATACTCCTTGCAACACAACTGATAACTAAACAAGAGCTCCTTCTATTCATTTATTCACATCTACTGAATGTTGACCTCCTGCCAGGTCCACACAGTATAGCATTGAGTTTAGAGTCTAGTAGGGGAGATGGCTATTAACCAAATAACACTAAAAACTGTATCATTACAGAGATATGTTCTTAGAAGGAAAAGATCACACCTCCAAAGGAATATCTAAGGAGTAGGGAGGGTTCCAGAAGGCTTCCTGGGAAGTGACACTGCCTTGGGAGCTCAGGAGAGCAGAAACAACCCACTGAAAAGAA
Source organism: Smutsia gigantea (assembly GCA_032199065.1). NCBI lineage: Eukaryota > Metazoa > Chordata > Mammalia > Pholidota > Manidae > Smutsia > Smutsia gigantea. The sequence goes on from JAVSCE010012702.1 coordinate 20,212, forward strand.
GGTGGGGAGTGGGTTTCAGACACAGGGAACAGCACAGGCAAACGCTCTTTTCTGTGAGGCATTAGGACACATGCATTCAAGGAGCTACATGAAGTCGGGAAGGCTGCAGCACAGGCACCAAGGACAGACTAAAGTGGGGAGGCTCAGAGGCCCCTGGGTCACTATAGGGTCTTAACTGGACGAGTGACAGTGACAAGATCAGGCTTCCCTGTGGGAAGACCACCCCAGGAACAACAGCTGGTTGGGGAGAGCAGTCACATGCTGCCCTGGGACAGGAGGAGAGGGTGGGGGTGCAGACTAGGCTGCCTCATTGGCACCTACACACAGGAGCACAGCGGGCTTGTGAGATCCCTCCTCCCATGGTGACATAAAAAGGGCAGACTTTAGGGACAACCAGTGCAGACAGGAAATGCAGAGATTCTAGTCCGCCTCTAGACCCGACCTCCAGGGCCTTAACTGTGGCTTTCACAAGGGCCAAATCACAAGGAAACCCCGGCCTCAACCCTCCCAGCCCCCAGGGCACGGAGGAACCCCAGCACCCACCTGCAGGCACGGGGATCACCACCTTCTTCTTCTGCTTGGCTTGCCCTGATCCTCTGCACACTACACAGGGAGACGTGATGATGGAGCCTCGGCCACCACATCTCCGACATGTGGAGCGCATCACAAAAGGGCCTGTATTTATGGTTTCCTGGTAAAGAGGAGAAAAATATGGGACTCTTAAGTACAAAGATCAAGTCTTGAGGGCTGAGGCTCTGGGACCACAATGTGCACGAAGAGAAATGTTTCAGCAGATTTGTTTTGTGTGCAAACACGCCTAAGAACACAGGTGCAGGGGCTCAAAGGTCATCTGGCCTAGAACACACCAACTTCTGAACACACTGACTTCTCACATCACCAAGCTGATGATCTGAGAAGAAAGATGAGGTCCTGCCTCTCTGCGGGAGTTCCTGACACCCCTGGGAGAGGAGCAAGCACCTTTCAGAAAGAGTACTCCCCCCTCCAATTACAAAAGTGACAGCTAGGAAAACAGGAAAAGACAGAGGAAGTGACAACTGGATGCAATCCCCTAGCCCAGAGCAGCCAGTCTGGTCCCTGCGCCTGCACTGCCACTGCCCACTCTAGTGAGCAGCAGGTGGGAGCAGTGG
>JAVSCE010012703.1:0-24992 GCA_032199065.1 Smutsia gigantea
CTCAGCCATCCATCCTCAAGCCCATCTGAAGTGTCTCTGCTCTGCTTGGTCCCGAGGGCTTTGAGATGGCTTTACATCCAGCCTCTCTGACCTCGCCTCCTCCCACCCTGCACCCAAGACTCCAGCCACAATGGCCTCCTTGAAGCTCCTCCAAAGCACCGGACCTGCCGCAGCTCGGCACCTTTGCATTGGCTGTTCCTTCTGCCAGGAATGCTTTCCCCTGCAGAGCTTCCTCCCTCAGCACCTTCAAGTCTTCCCTCATATCACCTTCCCAGGGAGGGGGAGTCACTCGCCTGCCCATCTTGCTCTCTCTCGTAGTGTCAGCACTGCTCGCCTGCCAGATGCTTCACTGTCACCGTCCTCATCACATAAAGACCCCCCCTACCCCGCCCCCAGCCTCCCTTGGTGTCCTGAGCTCTTAGAACTGTGCCTGGCATAGAGTAGGCAGGCAGCAAATGTGTGTTGGGTGAATGAGTGACTCTTCAGTCCCCCTTTGGACTCATCATCTGTCTGTCTAGAGGCTGGAAGGCCCATCCGTTCAGCAGACAGGTTTTGCCAGCAATGCGCAGGTGTTCACGCCAGGAGCTGGGTGAGGTCTTCCATGTTCGACCATGACAAATGTGGACAGAGACCTTGCGGAGGCAACAAGGATAGCAAGAAAGCCAGGGCTGGCATCCGTCGGGGTTCCACTCCTGCCCCCACCACCCCAGTGAACATTGTAGCTCCCTTCTTCTCTGCTCTGGGGCCACAGTAACAAAGCCCAGCCAATGAGGGCTCCCTGTCTCCCAGCTCCGGGCGAGTCAGAGACCAGCGTGTGGCCGGTTGGTTCCTTCGGAGGCTGAGGGAGCACCTGCCAGGCCTCTCCCCAGCTGCTGGCCGTTTGCATGTTCTTTGCTGTCCCTTGGCTTGTAGATGCCAACACCCGAATCTGCCCTCTTCCCATAGCCTAGTCCCCATGTCCACTCCCTACAGACCTTCTTTAAAGACGCTGTTTCCAATAAAGTCACACATTAGGTGCAAAGGGTAAGGGACTCCCAACATACTTTTTGGGGACATACAATTTAACCCAAAACACTGACCGTGTATTTCTTTGTCATTCCTAGATCACGGGTGTCACAAGGAAAGGAGGATGGGTGTGGGATGTCTCCAAGAGCAAAACAGGTACGGTTAGGGACCCTGTGGCCCTGATGGTCTCTTTGGGGTCTTTTTGTCAAGTTGGGGGTGGGGAGGGAAAGCCCATATTCTAGGCCCATTAGGTCAGCACTTAATTTTATTGCAATCCACACTAATAAACACATTCTGTATCACACGCTAGGAGAGGCTAGTTCTATGTACATAGTACAGATAATGTTCACAAAGCAATCTATACCCTTGCTGTGATTGACACCCTCTGCAATTTTTCTATTCTATATGATATTATCCCATTTCCTTTCTATAAAGGCTAGTTGGAGTTCATCCTGTTAATTTTAAGACTCACTGGTAGGGTCTACTCAGGAGTTTGAAAAATATGCTTAAGTCAATCTTCCGATGACTAGCTCTGGGGGCTTTTTCAAGCACCGCCCCCAGGAAAGTGCCGATGGCTTTAGACTGAATCATGCCAAGGCCCAGGCGCAGAGCTGTGCCTGGTTCCAGTGTGGGAATGGTGTCAACCAGCCCCATCATGAGAATAAACTGCAAGATTCAGAGTCATCATGAAACTTTGTGACGCCTACACCCCCCGGAGGCTCCTGTCTTCAAGGCCACACTTGTGTGGATACAGCTGGCTAAAATTCGTCTCCCCTACCCCAACCCCCAGCCATGCAATGCTCGAGGCCTCAAATAGACACTGGAAGACGGGGGAGGAAGCTGTATCTTGGCACTGCAAGACAGGTTTTAATCATTTTCCGTACCTTTCCCAATTAATTACATCCAATTCAATGGGGTTATTTTTCTACATGATAAATGTCTCCATTTATTCGGCATCTCAATGTGCACAGCACATACATCACAATATGGGTTGGCACCTGTATAAAACTACAGACAGATTCTGAAAACAGTGGTAAATACAGAAACCTCAAATCCCCACCACGGCAATGCAAACGCTTTACAATATTTCAAAGGTCCATTTACATCTCTAGACGCTTCACACGTGACTCACTGAATTATATACAAGTGGTCAAGGATGACAGAATTCTGCACTTAGGACATCTTAATTCCTGACAGGTTGACTGAGCTCTGAGACAAGACGTGGTGAAATAATTTAAGGCATCTAAGATGATCATGGTTTGTTACTATATGGGACTGAATACAGAATGTCCACGAATTCCAACCCCCTCCCCCAGGCAGCACAGAGATTCATGCATCCCCTCTCCCCATTACTCCCGGAGTCTAGGGTGCAGTTGAAAATTTTTTTTAAAGCATTTTTATGACTTTGCATGAACAGTAGTTTAAGACATACGGTCCAGTCTTAAGACTTCCAAAGGGCTTGTTTCTCAGTTTAAGAAGACTATTTTAAGTAGATGGTTTGCATTCGAACAATGAGTTTTTTAAAGGAATGTGAAAGACAAAAACTCCAATCAGATTTTTCAGTCTTGCTGTCTGTAGACTCCCATAAAGTTAATTCGGGAGACAGTTCAGAAACATCCTAGGAGAGTATTAAAGTCTTGAGGAAACATTCGGAGCATTTCTGGTAGCAAGCTAAGGTCATTTTGTATAAACTCTAAAAAGTCATTCATTAAAATTAAATGTTTGCCATCACCTTGGAACTTTTTTTAAACATCACTGACCCTGCCTTTTCCATCTTTGCTTCAATGACAGGGGTTACATTTGTAAAATATATAAAGAAAAATCTAAGGTTACTTGGTGACCATATAGTGTCACCTAACAGCTGTCTGCAAATATTTTCACCATGATTATCCTTACTAAAAGTAAATCACAGGGTAAAGATAGCTCAAACGTGACAAGGTTTGAATGGGACGCACTGACGCTATCTGCAATCCTTTTTGGCTGCATATGGAAAAGTAGCCTGCACGCAGGATGGCAAACTCCTGCACGCATGGTCTCAGCTTTCTGCAGATTTTGCCAGTTGAGGGACTTAAGGGCTTTCGAGGTAGATGAGAAATCTGCTTAATCAGGGAATGCAATGGAGGGAAGCTGCATCTTCCTCCGTGCAAACACTGCATTAATTGTCTCTGTATAAGTACAAGGACATTTCATAAAAAATAATAGCTAATTCTAACCTGAAGCTTCCCAGGCACAGGGGAAGCATGCCTTAAAAAAATACATATATTCTCTTACTTATCTGCTATCACAAATTGTATTTCATTGCTAGGGTTTGGATTGTGGCTGCAAATACCCATCGTACCTGCCTCCAGCCCACCAGTGGCATGCCGAGTCCTTTCCGTGCGATTTTTAAGAATCGCTTCATTTTTGCTTTTTCCCCAGTGGTCACAGAGGAACAGGGGCTGTGGCTAATCCAAAAAAAGGAAAACAGGAGTTCATAAAGTTGTCTAAGGGTTCTCCCCCGTCTGGTAGATGGAGGAAGATTGACTACAGGGAAAGTTCAAAGGTCAGTCTTGGCCGATCTAAAAACAGAGTGGCAGCCGTGGACTTCCACACCGCACTTTCTGTCCCCGAAGTAAACCGATATGTCCCGATTAATAGCAACAGAGCACAAAGGGAGCGTGGCTCCAGAGGATGCTAGCATGAGAGCAGGGTGGGAGCTCCCTCACTGGCTTCCAAAGCCTCGGGCAGGCTTCTCCAGCCAGGATGCTTGCCACCAAAATACAGGGGCAAGGCGGGGCTGAGATCCGAGTCTGACATCACCATTTCTTAAGACACAGACACAGAATAGCAGCACACTTGTGACAACTTTTTGACAAATTAAATAAATCCAATGACTTACCAGAAAAGTAAGGGTTGGGTTGGGGTTCTTTTTTTTTCTTTTTTTTTCCCCAGAAATACAAAACACACCCACAGAACCATAAATAATTTGGTGACAATATATACACATTAAATAATTAATTTAAATATCTTACACCTACTCTTGCATTACACGGTCCATCCGAACAAAGTGTACCAAGGCTGCCCTCAGTGCTCCCCTCCCAGAGGCTTCCCGAGACTGAGGCAGGGGCCGGGGGTCACAGCCTAGGGAGGAAATGGGTGACCTTCATGGTGGGTGACACTCGGTTTCCCTTCTTGGTCTTCCCATTCTTGCTTAGCGCGACGAACATGCCTGGGTACCTGTAGCACTCATAGGCGTTGTAATTGTTGGGCAGGAGTATCTCCTTGAATTTGCATTCATCGGTGAAGAAAGGCTGGGAGGCGGAAGGGAACAGCGTTAGGTGGGGCCACCTCCTGGCCAATGGACGCTGAGGGCCACTGCTCAGGGGCTCCTTTCTGTCCCAGCCCTGCTCTGGCTGAGAGGTCTCTCCTGGGAAGTCAGGGTGCCAAGCCCCTCACAGAGTGAGAGTGGGGACAGGGACACCACCCGCCCACAGCAGCCAGTGCTCCAGCCACCTGCCAGGCACCTGGTAGCCAGAATGTCATCCCCACTGTGTCCACCCTAAAGACGGCGGTCCTGCCCGCTGGGGGGCTACAGAAAGTGGTTCCCAATGGCACCCCTTGACCAACTAGAAAGTGCCCACTCAAGGATGGCAGGGACCTCCTTGATCTTGTCTTGGGCCTCTGCCCTTTGTTTGGGCTGGCCCCGGTCACTGGCACTGCCTTATTACATTTGCCGGGGACTCAGGTGGTGCTGCCAATCCTGCGACCCCATCGCAGTTCCGCGATTCAGGCATAGGTGAGTCTGGAGGGGTCGTGATCCCGCTGCTGCGCGCCAGCCTGGTGCTCGCGGGTGCCCTGTACTCACCGAGCCGTACAGCTTGCCCTTGCTGCTCATGGCCACGAAGAACCGGCTGCCCACGCCGAAGATGCTCACCACGCCCCGCTCCACCGGTGAGAGCTCCAGGAGGCCTGGGGGCGGGGCGCGGGTCACTCCCCAGCAGGGGACCCTGGCCCGCCCCACCGCTCCGGACACCCTCCTAGACCCGCGCGCCTCCGGGACCCCCAATTCTGGGGTGGCGGTGGGTGTAAAGAGGCCCCCGGAGCCCAGTGGGCGCGGGCGCGGACTCGCTTGCCTGGTGTTCTGGCCCCGCGGCGGCCGTGCCCAGTCCCGGACCGCAAGAGCGAGGTGGCCCCCGAGCCTGGCCCCGACCTGGTCGCGCGTCCCGGTCCCCCGCGGGTGCCGGTGGCTGAACCGCGCGCGCTCCGTGCCCACGGGCGAAGGCGCTGGAATTCGGCTGCCGGAGCCCGAGCTTCCGAAGGCGGGAGGCGGGGCTCGGCCGCCGGGGTGCGCAAAGCCCTGTTGCTGCGGCCGCTCCGGAGCCAAGTGTTTGCGTCCCGGCGCCAGAGGGACCGGAACCTGAGTCGGCCCCGGTTCCCAGAGCCCGCGAGCAGGTGCCAGTCTGGACCTTCGGGTGCGCGTTGGGAGGGACGGCCGCTGCCCGGGCCCCAGACCCTCCCGCCGGGCCGCCGCACTCACTGTCACTGGTGTCCGCGTGCACGCCGCCAATGCGGCCGTCGGGCAGCACCTGGAGGTGGAAGCCGATACCCACGTTGCAGTACAGCCGCCGCAGCCGTTTGATGCCCAACAGGTAGTCGCCCGCGCCGCTCTGGACGGCCGCTTCCTTAGGCTGCGCGGCCGCGGGCAGGCGTGCCAGCGAGCGCGCCACCAGACTCTCCCAGTGGCGCTCCAGCTCGGCCCCCAGCGTGCCGTTGGGTGCGGTGGGCGCGGCGGCGCCCCCTCTGCCGGCCCAGGGCCCCAGCACGGCCAGCAGGACCGCCGGGAGCAGCGCTGCTGTGGCCGCCCCGGGCCCCGCCATCCCGGCCCGCGAGCCGTGCGCCCGTCGGTCGGTCCCCGTGCGCCCGGGAAGCAGGACCCGAGCTGCGCCTGGGGCGGCCGGCGGGAGCGCACGGCCTGGGCCGGGACGGGAGTGCGAGGCCGAGGAGGAGCGGCAGGTGAGACGGGGCCCCCAAGCACGGAAAGCTACCCGGGCTGCATGGGTCGCGGGCAGCCGCTGAAGGACGCGCGGCCGGGGCTGGGACCCTGCGGAGCGGTGCGCGCCTCCCTGCGCGCTGGGCCGGCAGCCGCCGTGCCGCTATATATAGACGGGCGCCCCCTCCTACTCCCGCAGGGGGCCGTTCGCCTTCGCCTGGGCGCCCGGGGCGCTGCAGCGCTAGCGGCTGGTCACAGGTCGCCTGCCAATCAGGGCTGGGGGAGGGTAGGCGGCCGGGGACGAGCGCAGCAAGTGCCACCTGGAGGGTCCTGGGTCCCCACCCCTGGCCCCGCCCGGCCCACGGACCTGTTTGTCCCTCCCCTGGCTCCTACTTTCTCGCCAAAGTTTTGACTCCTGCACTTTGTCTCTGCCTGTCCCGTCTCAGTCTGTCCCCTTCTCCGCCTCCGCTAAACCGGCACCCACAGCTCCCAGCCCCACTCCTTGCTCTTTGCTTCTCAGGGACTTCCAGGAACCTGTTCCTTTGCTGGAACCATGAGGACCGCCTGGGCCTGAGCGGTGGGTAATGCAACACGGAGGTCTGGCGGGAGGGAAAGCCCCAGCCAGGCTGGGAAGGCAAAGCCCTGGGTTTGGTCCTGTGCTCTGGCTGATGCCGAGATGGAGCTCTGTACACCGGCAGAGGCACGGCTGTAGCTGGGTGCGTGAGGTGACCCTGCTAAGGGGAAGGCCGGGGGTGAGGCAGTGGGGGTGCACCCAGGGGATGCCACAGCCCTGCAGCCCCTACACACCCCTACCTCTAGCAAGGACAGGTGGCAGTCACAGGGCCACATGGGGCATTCACTGCTTGCCTCGCCTTTGATTCTGCAGCAGGAAGAGTCAAGTGCTATAGCCAGAACTCCCAGCCCAGCAGGGACCCAGGCCAGGCCCCTGGAAGTCCTCCCCCTAACCCCCACCCCAAACTGCTGTCCCGCCCCACTACTGTGCCAATTATGGCCTGATGGGGGCGGGACTCACCTGAGGCCCAGCGGGGGCTACCTACAAGTGAAAATCCCTGTTCTCTGTGATACCAGAGGAGTCTTGCTGCCACCCCCCAGCAGATCCTACCCAGCCCCAGCTGCAGGGTTCTGGAGCCCACCCTGCCTCTGCAGCCAGCAGCACCTGAGACCAGAGCCATTTCAGTCTCCCCCACCTCCCACCCCTTTCCTGCCTGGGGAGGCCTTGGACACAACCTCTGAACTCTGCTGGGGCTCATTCACACATACCACTGGAGGGGGCCTGGAAGGTTTGAGCTCTCCATCCTGAGGACCAGAGACAGGGGGACTAAAGGGTCAGTGAGTGACCTGCGCAGGACCAGAAGTGGTCTGTGGACTCCTCCATGAGGCTCCTTGCTGCCCCCTGGGCCTACAGCATGTCTGAGCAGTGCCCACACAGGCAGGGGTCTTCTGGGGCTGTCTGCTCATGGCTGCTGCTGGGACCCTGCCTGCAAGATGGGCCTGCGGATCTGGTGCCAAGAAGATAGTTTCGGTCAGGGCACAAACACAGGAGACCTAGCCCAGTGACTCTCCATTTGCAAATTAGCATGGAGGTGAGCTCTCCTGCCTCAGTCTGGGAGGTGGGACCCAGGCCCTCTGATGGCTTTCCCCAGCAACCGGCAAGCTGTGGCCCTGGAGACCCCCACAGGGAGCTCCCTGCCTGCCTCCCCAGTTTGCTGGCAGGTTGAGTGAAGGACTCTGGGCTGGTTCATCTCCTAGGACTCACCCACCATACATAGTAGGCACTCTTAGTGACTGTCCTCGGAAAGACTGGCAGCCAGCAGGCGTGTTAGGAACTGGGAATCTCTAGCCGCCGCACTCATGGGTCCCTCAGCCTGTCCTGACTTCTGTAGGCCTTGGCCCCTCTGCTGTCCAGTGGAGCCAGCAAGCGCACCGCAAGGGCCTGCCTAGCAGCTGCAGGTAAAGAACACAACATGAGGCACCTAGGGCTTCTGAGCCCCTGTCCATGTCCCATCCCCCTGCCACACTGGTCCTTCCATCTCTTCAACCTTCCCATGGGAAGACTCTCCCTCAGATGTTTCCATGGATGACTTCTGCCCATTCAGGCCTCCCTGCAAATAGCAGCCACTCAGGGAGGCCTTCCATGTTCCCCCCATGCCTCTAAGCCAGTGCATCTGGTCATAGGCTCTTTGCAGCCCACAGGGAATCCTCTTCATTCACTTGCTGGTGCCCCACTCCGCTGGTTACTGCATGGAGCAAACTCAGGTTATCTTGCTCCCAGTTGTACCCTCGCCTTTAATGGGGCCAGGCACACAGTAGGTGCTCAGCAGGTGTTTGTGAGTACATGGCTGCCTGGCTAAGGGCAGCTTGGGGCCCCTCTGCCCACAGAGCTTCTGATTCCAGCTGCAGGGTCTGACCCCTCACAGTGTCTGGGACGGGCAGGAGGTGCCTGCATAGTCCACCCCCACAGGACACTGCACACTGGTTTGGGGTTTTTCTCCGTTTATTTGAATAGTTGAGGTAAGGTGATGTAATTTTCCCAGGTCCAGCCCCATTGAGGACTTGAAATAGGCCCTGCCTATATCCCAGGGTGCGTGGTTTCCGGAAGCTGGGGTGTAAGGAAGCCCGTGGGCCCCCAGAGGCCCTGGGCTCTGCAGCCTCCTCCTGCAGGCCCCACCCCTGTTAGCTGTAGAAGGTCAGGCTATTTCACCTCTGCTCCTGCTCTGCATCTCCATCTGTAAAATGGGCATAATAGAAACTACTTTTGGAGGTTGATGTTGACCTTAACAGGCCAGCGCCAGCACCCTAGATGGCAAGCCCCCTGGGGGTGGTTTGGACAGGCCTGGAGCATAAAATAACAAACCCATGTTCTTATCCTATGGGAGGCTCTACCTTACATCCTCACCGATGACAGAACAAAGGTTCTGTTCAGAGAGGAAACCAGCTAGTCCCTGGCTACAAACCCTCCTAACCGTGATCTTTCTTTACCTACCAAACATGTCATATCCCCACACTAATTGGTCTTCTTCTCCTGTGAAGGAGAACCACCAGCCCAGCTGTTAAGAACTTACTTGGCCTAATAATAATAATAATAAAGGGCTGCATATAAATTCACTTCTAGTCCTCAGGGCAAAATGAGAGCTCAGCCTGGGGCAGGGCTCCCAGGCTGCAGAAACTTTGCAAATACCTCAACTGTCTTCTACTCAACTTCCCTTTCTTGGCCTCAGTCAGAAGACTTTCACAATAGCACCCTTGTGCAAAAGTCAAGAGAAGGGTAGGGCATTGGTATGGATGTGTCTATACCGAGCCAGAGCTCACCCAGAAATGGGTGACATTTCTTTTTGCTTGAGGACATCCGAAGAAAGGGGAGATTCAGCCCATTTTTTGCAGCTTTTTAAAATTGCCGTTAAGTACATACAAATAAAATTCACCAGCTTAACCATTTTTAAGTGACATTGAAGTGCATCCACACTGCATCCTCACCACCATCTCCAGAATTTACCATCTTCCCAAACTGAAACTCAGTCTCATTAAACACTGGCTCCCTGCCCTCCACCCCCAACCCCTGGCTCTGTCCCTAATGAACGCCGACCACCATTCTCCTTTCCGTCTCTGAATCTGACTCCTCCAGGGACCTCGTATCCATGGACTCATGAGGTATTTGCTTTGTGGTGACTGGCTGATTTCATGAGCATAATGTCCTCAGGGTTTATCCAGGTTGTAGCCAGTGTCAGAATTCCCTTCCTGAGTAAGGCTGAGTGATACTCCATCGTGGGGGTGAGCCACCTTATGTTTATCCACGTGTCTGTGGTGGGCACTTGGGTTGATTCCACCCTCTGGCTGTTGTGACTCACGTGCTATGAAAATAGTGCGCAAATGGTTCAAGTCCCTGCTTTGAATTCTTTGGGGTTTATACCCAGAATGGGGCTTGCTGGATCATATGGCAGTTCTCTGTTTAATGTTTTAGAAACTGCCAAACTTTTTTCCACAGTTTTTCTGTGTCACCTTGATGAAGGTGCACTAAGGGGAAGGGACAGCAGTTGGGTCTTGGTTCACAGGCGTCTTGGGTAGAGAAAGCTCACCCGGAGGGGCTCTGGGCCCTGTCAGTTTCTTCCTGTCTTCTCTTCTACGTCCTGAGTTCTTCCCTGTCGGTTTCTCTCCTGGCTTTTCTTTTACCCAACATGGACCCAGTCAGGGCTGAGTGACAGGTCAGTGTTGCCAGCTGCAAGTCAGGAAAGTAGTTCACCGTGCAGATGCACAGGGGCACAGAGGGAACACACACTAGACTCTCAAGCCTGGCAGAACTGCAGAGAAGCCCTGCCTCAGTTCCCTTATCTGTAAAGTGAGGAATCAGAGTTCTCACACAGCAGGGGTGGGGGCCGGCTTCTCCAAGAATTAAATGTGCTGGTACATCAGCCTCAGCCATTGCTGACTGGCAGCCTGGGCGCAGGGCTGGGGAGCCCGGTACCTGGCACGTCCCAGACCTGCCCTCCCTCTCTGTAACCCTGGCAGTTTGCTTAGCCTCTCAGCACCTATCTACTTCACACTGCTGGGGAGAGAATTAGAAGAATTAGATGCATAACCAGACTGGAGCCATCAGCACCTCTGCAGATAAAAAGTGCAGCCGGGATGCTGATTTTGGACTTGTTGGGAGCCGAGCATTGTGCTGAGCTGGGCTTTGCATGTCTGATCGCCTCTTCTCCTCACCTGGCCCTGGAAGGTGGGGCTTCTCTTATCAGCATGGCTTTATGGAAGAATTAGCAAAGCTCTGAGCCTCTGAGCAGCAGCCCCAAGGTCACCGAGCTGGCAAATAGCACAGCCAGGGCTCGAAGTCTGGCATTGGTCACCAAAGCCCAGGTGGCTGGCCGTGCTGCTCCCTGCCTCAGTTTCTGCAAAACAGAGCATGTGGCCCCGACCTTGTCTGCCTCACGGAGGCATTAGGGATCTGAACTGTGCAGGTGAGCATCTTTTGTCAGCTCCAGGGTGAGGATCCAGCTCCACGCGCTGAGACAACAGACCTGTGCACTTGGAAACTATAGAACACCCAGCCAAGCCCCAGCTCCCTGCTGGTCCCTTTGAATATTTCAGATCAAAGACAGTCAGAACCAGAAGGGACGCACCCAGAGATGACCAAGGGAAGGCTAGGGTGCTCCAGGCCAAGGGGACAGTGGGGCAAAGGCCTGGCAGTGAGGACACCTGGGTGTTCAAGAAGAGAGAAGTCAGTGCTGTGAGAGATGGGCAGGCCTGTGGACCCAGCCCATGCGGACGGCCGCCCCAGGGGGTGTTCACGCCAGGCCAGCACTGGTCTTAGGTCACTCCCCAGTAAGTAGCCGGGGAGCCCGGGGGGCTGACTACCAGGAAGCCCGGGATGGAGGCATCATCATGGTGTGAGGGAGAGGGCCTCCCTGCCCCCAGGCTCGGGTTTCCCCACAACCCTGAGGTTCCCCCTCTTCCCGGGGCCTGCTTGCTGCTGCGATGGACACGGGATTGAGCGGGTCTCAATGCAGGAAGATGGGAAATACCCATGCGGGGTGGAGTGGGGTGCCCATCCCTCTCGCTGCCAGTGCTCCGCGCCCTCAGGGGAATCAGCCTGGGGGCAGTGAGTCGGGGAGGAGAAAAGGTCCTTTTAAGAGTTAGGTAAGGCAACATCGCTCCCCTGACCTGTTCCTCTCCTCCTCTCCCCTTCCCTCCCTCCTCCCACCCTCTACCCTGGATGGACCCTCTGGGCCCAGGGAACGTTCTGGACACTGTGCCGGGGCCATGTGTGGAGTGCCCAGATGGGTCTCTCTGCTTTTGCTCTCCACCTCTCCAGGACAGCACCGCTAGGAAAAATCCAAAAATATCTCCTGGCCCAATTCACCTATCTTGGAGAAGAATAGTCAATTGTAGGTCCCAAATCAAGGGACAGTGACTTCCCAAAGATGGGAGGGGTGACGGGATGCATGGGGGACTGGAGCCAGAGATGTGGGTTCAGATGCCGGCCCCTCCCTTGATGGCTGTGTGGCCCTGGGCAAGCCACTTACCCTCTCTGGGCCACTGTTGACTTTTCTGTAAAGTTGGGCCTATGATAGTGCTCTCCTGGTAGGCATCTGTGAGGACTGAATGAAATAGGACCCCCCTTATCACGTGGGAGACCCACAAAAATTAGGGGTTCTCTGGGAAGGTGGGTTTCCACAGCCATACTGGGCCTTTACAGCATCTGAGCATGCCCTAGTGTGTCTTCCCTGCTGGCCCAGGGCCATCTGGTCTTTGGAGGCCAGTGGGCATGAGGCTGTCGGGCCCCAGGTTTGGTCAGAACCCTAGGTCAGGTGTCTGCAGTGGCACCCGGACAGAAGCATTTCACTGAGGCTGGACGTTTTGCCGGTAGGGGTGGGAGGAACCTCAAGTGATCTTAGGACAAAAACCACCTCTCGCTTGGGGGCTTGTCCTTCTTTGCTTTTGTTCAGTCAGATGCCAGGTCTCTGCTCCCGGGCCAGGCTCAGCCTTCTGCTGCACCCTCATAAGACACTTCCGTCTGCTGGGGAGCATAGCGGGCACGGGTAAGCCTGGACTTAGATTGGCCTTGGTCTGAAAACCACTCTTTTTTCTTGGGAGACACGTGAGTTTCTTTGACCCAGGGGACAGAAGGTCAGGAGGGAAGACTTCAGTGTAGAGGGACCAGGGGTCTCGGGCCTCACTCATGCCCTTGGCCAGGCAGCCAGCCCACGGGGGCTTTGCTCAGCCCATCTTTCTTCCTTCACCGGTGGCAGGTGTCCATCAGGGACTCCAGCTTTTTTTCTCTTCCGGCCCACTGTCCTCGGGGTCACCTTCATTCTCACGTGACTGAGCTGGCTCCCTTGCACGTTTTCAAACCCAAATTTGAAAATCCGAAATTTTAAATAGTTTTCATAAATAGTTGCAAGGAACATAAATCTAGTGTATTTTAAATGTTGATGTTTTTAAATTAAGTTCTTCATCACTCTTTTAAATGTATCCAGTGGAGTCTAAAAACCATAATGATTTGATATCTTCCATCTTTAATTTTTAAAAAAATAACATGAACAAGTTTTACCCCAATAGCCAAAAATGTAAATCCTCTCCTTTTTTCATTGCATTTACATTTCCACTCTATTTCCACCACCAATTTTATCCAAATGGAGGTAATTTTAACCTTGAAAACCTTTTTTGATCACCCTAGCATAGCTCTGTAACAGAAATGTTTCTTGAATTGAAATATTTTAAAAGTGAATCTCTTGTTTTAACATTAAGCGTTCTTGTTTTGCATTTTGTTGTCATCACAGATATTACAGCATGCTCCCAACTCCTGACTTCTCACGCTGAGAGAGGGTAGACGGACACGCACATCCCTGAACAGAGAGAAAGGGCCAGGTCTCAGCCTTGAGCTCAGAGCCCGCCACCATCCTTGCTTGCTCTCCGGGAGAAATCATCTTATTCTCCTGTGCAGGATCTGGGAGACAAGGTCATTGAATGGAATTGTCCTGCCTCTGTCCTCCTCCCCACAAGCCATCTGCATCCCAGGCTCCCCAGTGTCAGCCCTGTGTTTCTACAGCTGCCCTTGGCCTTGGCCTTAAAGGCAGGGGCTACTCCCAGGCCAGCCAGAGGTGAAGGAACACAGCTGGTGTTTCACCTTCGCCCTGCCTTTGCTGCCCTGAGGCTCTTGCAGCTAAGGTGAGGTCTGGGCAGGGTACACAGCTTAGCCACTGTGAATGGGAGGTGGGAGAGGAGCGCCCCCTGGGCCTGGGGCCTTCCCAGGGAGGGGCCTGCCCTAGGAGAGCACACCTTTGGAGAACACGTGTTTCTTCTGTTTGCCAGGCCAGAGGAGGCGGGCAGCAGGTGAGGCACCAGGATGGAGCTGAAAAGTTTTGGAGAGGCCTTGGCCTTTCAGGGAAGCTTTGCCTGACCTCTCAAGTCCAGCCCCCCCGCCCCCCCAACAGGGTGGCCATCGGAAAGTCCAGGTCCTCTGAGAGAGACAGGAGGCACTCCCCATACGGCTGTGGGACACAAGTGCACACGGGACGGTTCTGGGCACACCTTCCCTGTTCAGTCTCTCACCCGCCCCACACCGGGGACCCCGAGGGCCTCCAGCTATTGGATTGGGATCCTGCTGCCTCCCTGGAGGGAGCCCGGCGCCCCAGGGAGGGCTCCGTGCACTCCACGTGCCGGTGGCAGGGCTGCCCTGGACCAGCTGAAGGGCTGGGGGCGAGGCGGGTGGTTTAAAGGGATGTGTCTGGCCCGTGAGAGTGACCCGCAGGCAGGGGGCTGAACGGGGGCAAGATCCACTAGCAAGGGCAGGGGGGTGGTGAGTGGGAAAACTCGGCACCCTGCTTCTCATTCCCTCCCCTGCACCTTGGTGTGTGGGCAGCGTCGTCAATCCCATGCAGGAGCCAGGGGCCCAAGGTCCCAGGGCTGGCAGCCCAAGTCCCTGCTGTGTATGCAGAGCTGTATCTCACATGGGAGTCTAGTCAGTGTGGGTAAAGCAAACCCGCACCGGGACAGGCGTGTCTGGGAAACTCCTTCTGGTTGTATACTGGGAGCAGATTTTGCTCCAACAATGGGTCACACTGGCTGTGTCCCACAAGGCTGCCCCCAGCCTGCTTGGAGGGCCCGTGCTGGGTTAAAAACACTCTCGGGTATACACTGGTCTCCTGTGTGGGCGCACCTGAGCCAAGCCCCTAACTGAGAAATGCAGGCTTCCTACGCCCGCATCTCCCTGTCCAGGCCCCAGGAGCAGCAGGAGGGCCCCTGGGCAGGTCTCATCTCCCCACTCGCCGGTGCTGACCTTATCACTGCCATCGATGGCAGAGGCCACAGAGGTCCGTTCTGGGGCTGTGAGACCCTGGGCAGACCCTTGTCCTCAGTCTTCCCATCTACAAAGTGGGTGTCAGTGGCAGGGCAGACACGAGGCAGTGGCTAAAGCAGCAGCCACTCATTCCGGGGTGCTCTCCCAAGCCAGTCCCGCCTCTGCCATCACCCATGGGGCCTTCCTACTGCGGCCAGGCCAGGGACACTGGCCCTCCAGAGCAGCCGAAGGCCATTCCTGGCCCCTGGCCTTGGTGACAAGAGGCCTTTTTCTGCCTCTGCCGCCTGCTCGTTGACATCGCACACGCCTGACTCTAAGCCTGAGATGCGGCTTCTAAGCCAGGGCAGACCCAGCCGGCTATTCTGGGGTCTTCTTTCAACTATTTTGGCAAAGACCAAATGGCAGCCTCCTCTAAAATAGACGCTCCCAGCCCCGGGGTCATTCCCTGAGAACCAGGTCAGATCGGGCCGGACCTCTTCCCAGCCGCTCCCTCAAGTTAAACCCAGACCCAGGCATGTGTAGCTGCCGCGAGCGTCCGACTGAAATGCCGACGGGCAAACGTGGGGCAGAAACCAAAATAACAGCCAGCCGACCCCGCGAGGTGCCCCTGGCTTCTGTTTCACAAACGCCCCCACTTCCTTGGTGAGATGACAGGACAGCTTCGAGAGGTGGCCAGAATGCCCACGGAAGTAGCCACGGCCCCACCAGCCCCAGAGCAGAGTCCCGCTCAGGAATACGTGTCAGAGAAACGCCCCTAGACCCAGGAGTCCTCCCTGCAGTGAGTCCCCGACAAACAGCTCTGATAAATAAGCCCGCTCCCCTCGATTTCCCCTGCAGGATGAACGGCGTGTTTGCTCAGCTAAACTGTTTTGGTCCCTTAAAATCATTCACATATAATTACAAAGGAAATTTAGAAAAAAACTCTAAAATAATTCCAGCAATAAAACGGCTCTACTTCAGATTATCCTGAAGATGTCACACCACCCTCCAAAGACATCGAACCGCAGAGCAGCTGAGGGGCGGGTGCATCCTCCCACCAGGTGCCTGGAGCACTGGCCATCCCCTGCTTCATGTCCTGATCTTGGCGGCAGTGGGCCTGGACTGCAGGGACTCTTCTGTCCACCTCAAAGCTCAGGAAGGCATTCAACAAATGCCGGCTGCACGGCTGCATAGGCAGGCACAGGGATGTGTCAGAGATGCCCCCGCCATCCCCGCCTGGGTGGAGCTGCCACTTCAGGGGGAGGAACAAACACAGGGTGAGGCGTCAGAAAGAGGGGTCAAAGGTCCTTCAGATGGCGAATGATGGTGGTGAGGAACCTTAACCTGGTGGGGTCAGGGAAGCACCTGCAGAGAAGTGCGTCTGGTTGACCTGAGGTTCCTCTTGGGGTGGGAAGGGTGACCCAGACGGGGGGTGGGGGGGGGCTGGAGGTGAGACACAGGGGCCTCTGGGGAAAGGGCAAGCCGCCTAGGGGGACCCGGGCAGCTGAAGCCAAAGTCTCGTCACTGGCAGGGCAGCGGTCAGCGCTGTGTTAAAGGCAGGGCTTTCTGCTTTCAATCCACGTTACGCCAAACTCACAGGGTTTTCTGAACCTCTGGTATCCATCAGCCCTGCCTCCTTCCTTCCAGGCTGAAGTGGCCCCAGGTCTGAACAGGCCGCTGGGACCCAGGGGTTCAGGCTAAGCCTCGGACATGGTCCTTGACCTGCTCAACCCAGTGGCCACCCTGGGCCTGCCTCCACCCTTTGGCTCATCAGAGTTGCTGAGAAGTGGTGGCGTAGCTGCCAGGTAGGAAGGGGGCCTGGGACACAGAGTGGGAGCTGAGACCAGGGAGGTGGTCACGGGGGTCTCCTGAGTGCGGGAGGGGCACGTTTACCCTGAGAGCTAAGAGCAGCCCTGGGGGGACTGCAGCTGGGGGCCAGCTCCCTCCCACCTGCTCAGAGGCTTGTTGCCCCGGCACAGGGAGGGCCGGGCACAGCTCGGCAAGGAGCCAGGTAGGAAGTACCTGCAGCTCTGTGGGCCACAAGCTCTGTCCCCACAGCTCAGCTCTGCTGGCGGCATCTCGAGACCCACCGAAGACAGCAGGTACACGAACAGGTGTGGCTGGGAGCTTGGAAGACTCCATTTACTAAAAAGGGCAGAGGGTCGGCCCTGGCCCACAGGTCTGCAGACCCCTGGTGGAGAGGATGGGCTGGTGGACAGGGCTGAGAACCAGTCCTGTGGCCTCACTTAGCTGCTTGCGCACGGCTACTGGCCTCTGTTCAAATCTCCTTGAGCAGCCTTGCTGCCTCTGTGGCCCCCAGGGGAAAAAAGCCCCCTCAGTCCCCAAGAGAGGGACATGCATAACATCCTGATCACAGTGGCCTTTAACCAAGTGCATTCCACGGGCCTCCTGCTTATCTCCTGTAATCCTCACAGCAACGCTTCTTGGAAGCTGACGAGGAAACTGAGGCAATGTGGTCAGGCACATGCAAACTGCAGTGATTCAGCATCCTGCAAGGAGACTCAGACCACGTACATCCTCCTGAGACCATGGGGCCATCAGCCCAATAGAAATCATCTCATATTACGCAGGTGGTCAAAGACCAGGGAGCCGGGAAGGAGGCCTCGCTCGGCAGTTAGCCGCGGTAGTTCTGGGCAGACCGTCTGAAGGTGTGCACACAGCAAACTGAGCTCAGAGTTGTGCGTGCCGGTGAGATCCCTCACAGTTTCCTGGGGCCCCGCTGCCCCTAATTTGACAGTATTTCTTTTTACTAAGTCGCTTTCACCATGTCTTTCCAGAGCAAAGCCAAAGGACAGTGGGCCAGACCAGCTTGGAACAACCCCAGCCCCTGCTGCTGCGAGGCGTTTGAGTTTACTCATGGGAGACGTCCAACCACATAGCCACCTGCTGTGTGATCCTAAGCAAGTCACTCACCCTCTCTGGGCCTCAGGTCCCTGCTGTGTGATCCTAAGCAAGTCACTCACCCTCTCTGGGCCTCAGGTCCCTGCTGTGTGATCCTAAGCAAGTCACTCACCCTCTCTGAGCCTCAGGTCCCTGCTGTGTGATCCTAAGCAAGTCACTCACCCTCTCTGAGCCTCAAGTCCCTGTTCCGCTCCAGGTGGGGATCCAACAGGAACGTGGGTGAGGAAGGCCAGAGCCCTCTGCGAGGCCCGATGGGGATCCGACCTCCCTGCGCTGTCACTTTCTGGAGCTGCGTGGGTGTGTGCGGGTGGCAGGATCCTGCAGTGGACATGGTGGAGGGGCCCGGGGCTTGCTCTTCAGCATGGATGCTCCAGGCCATGGCGAAAAGGGCCCCTTGACTGTGTGACTCTGCTTCCCAGGACCCAGGGCTGCAGAAGACAGCCGACAAGTCAGCCCGGGATGTTTGGTTTCTCACGAGCCATTGTGGTCCCAGGGGGCAGGGGATGTGGACACGCCAGAAGCAGTGACCATGGCACTCAGAAGGGGCCCTGCTCTGTCCATCCTGATTGCCCAGGCCAGGAATGCGGCAGCAGAAAGGCCCCATGAGATGGAGGCCCTGATAGGTCCCCAGGGGAGGGGCCACTTCCTCTGGCCGAGGGTGCGGGTCACGGTCAGTGGGCCCACCACAATACAGGAGGGGTGGGTGAGGCCCAGAGCCTTGGCAGTAGCTCCTGATGGACGCTCAGAAGCAATCTGATCTAGCCACTGACTCTTTAACCCTCTATGGCTCCCCATGCCAGACAGAAAAGGCCTGATGTGCCTACAGGCCTCTTCTCCCTGAACAGCGCCCACCCAGAAAGATGGCCCCCACACTCACTGGACTCCATCCCCACTGGGGACCCTCACCACCACCTTCTTTGTGAGGCTGACCACCCTACTCAAAGACAGCTCATCTTTGGAAAGCTGCCTGACCCCTAGGCTTCCTTAGAAGCCCTTCCCTGACTCGAGGGTCTAGCATGGTCTCCTCCTCCCACGCCCTTACCCCAGGGGGTGATAACCACTGGCACCCATGACACCCTCTTCAGTGTAGGGGCCACCTGGCATAGGCAAAGCCTCCATAAATATTCATTTGCTGAATGTACAGATGAAGAAATGAATCATCCTGCAAAGACAAATTTTGTTTTCACTTAATAAATATACCCTGCCATTTTCCCACACCATTCTGAGGTCCTATAAACTTCATGACTTATACAGAGAGGATGGATATACCACGGTTTGTTTATTATACTACTCTGCTCTGTTTCTAATCTTAGGTGGCTTCTGGTTTATTTGTTTTGTTTTCCTTTTCTATTACAAACAATGTGATGAACATCTCTGTGCATAAATTTTTTTCCCTTTATTTGGGATTTATCTTCAGAAGCAGAAACTCTGGATTCAGGCCAAGAATGTTAGACTGTAAATTTATGTCCTTGAAAATACCAGTTTATGCTGACAGCAGTATATTGGAGGCTGTCCATTTAACCATATCCAGAGCAGCGTTGGGTGAACTGGGTTTTTTTTAGTTTTGTTTTATTTTCCTGTTAGTCTTTATTAACTTGAGAAGTAAGCAATGATATTGGATTTTTATTTTATTTGTTAATAAACTTAACTTCACAATTGTTCTGGATTTACAGACCAGTTTCATAGTACAGGGAGTGCCCGGTATACCCCACACTCAGTCCCCTACTGTTAACATCTTACATGCGTGTGCTACATTTGTCACAAGTAATGAACCAATATGGACACACTATCATTGACTCTGCTTTAAGGCGGTGTCCTTGGCTTTCCCCTGATGTCCTCCTGTTGCAGGATCCTGTCCAGCACAGCACATCACACGTGGTTGTCACATCTCCTTAGGCTCCTCTTAGCCATGACAATTTCTCAGACTTGCTTCATTCTGATGTGACTTGATTCTTGTTGTCCCACCCTGGTGACCAAGTGCTGAATATGTCTCCATGATGCACACTGGTGTTGGTGTCTTTCCTCGATACCCCTCTATCTCTTGGGGTCTTGATAGTTTTCCTAGAAATCTAAGTGACCCTAGAGACTGTGAGCAGGAACCCTTTCCTGTCCTGGCCGGCTCAGCCACTTCACACACACCTGTTCCCCTTTGCACCTGGGTCTGTCACTTCCAAGACCTCCGTGATGAGCTCTTGAGAAGATGGGTGCTGGGGTTCAGGGGATTATAAGCAAAGCCCATGTTGTTAATTATATTCCTCAGCTCAGAGGGAGAGCAAGGGAGGGCCAGACCAGGGGATAAAGAGTCTTGGGGGTGGTTAGCAGCCCTTTAGGAACATCAGGGGTCTCTTTCCAGGGATGGGCCAAGGACAAGTTCTCTGTTGAGCACAGAGGGACCTCTGCCCTGCCCTCAGAGCCGCGGCCCCAGACTCAGCCCTTGACCACACTCACATAAGATGCAAAGGCCCTGCAGGAGCCACCCTGCCTGCCTCCCCCACTCCATGCCCCTCTGCCTGTGCTCCAGGTGGCCGGCCTCTCGGCTGGCCTGGCTGCTTGGACCTGGGCCAGGACTCTCGCCCACCACAGGGTCTTTGCACGTGCAGGCCACCCTCTTTGCCCAGTGGCTCCTTGTCATTCAGGTCTCAGCTTGGGTGTCACCTCCCCACACAGCCCTTCTTGGTCAAAGTGTCATCTGTGCCCCTGCACATCATGTCCAGCCCATTCCCAGGCTTGCCTTATGATATGGGAGGTGCTCACACCATCCAAGAGCAGCCTCTAGGGAGGCAGAAGCTTCCCCCGCCCAATCCTTTCTTTTGTTAATAGAAACCCTGGGCTTTACCTGGTTTATCACCACCTGGAGTAAAGACTACATTTCCCAGCCTCCCTTGCAGCTTAGAGCAGCCATATGACTGAATTCTGACTAATGGAAAGTAAGCAACTCTTGTGAGTGTGGTTTCTGGAGAGTGTCCTTTGAGGATGGAGACATGCCTACCTTCTTTGAGGCTTCTGGGTGGGATGTGGATGGGATGGCTGGAGCCCAACCAGCCACTTTGTACCATGATGTCACAATTCATGAACCATGAATATGGAGGGAATAAATGGGAGGAAGCTGAATGTGGAGCAACCTCATCACCCCTGGACTTATTTTATATAAGAGATATACACTTTTATCTTGCTTAAAGTACACGTATCTTAAGTTTTCTGACCTTTGTAACTGGGCTGACTACTAACTCAAAGAGGGAAGACAGATACCCTGGGAGGTTCATCTGGGGCTGAATGACCTATGAATCCAAATCCATTTGATTCCAAAAGCAATCTTGAGATGAGGCTATGGGGGGGTGAACATTGGAGGGACCCAGCCTGCTACTGATGGGGCCAGGGATGCCCCAGCCTAGGTGTTGGTGAGCTTCAGGAGAACTGCGACCCCCTACTCCACTCCACTCTGTCTGCTTCCAGCAGAAGGCCCGAGGTGGCCCCAAGCAATGATGCCCACATTTCAGTGGCAATGACTTTCCCAAGACCCATGTACCTGGGTGGAGGTACTGCTTCTTTGCCCAGCTCTCCACTTGCCCTCCAGCCCACAGAGAGTACGCATGTTGGGTAAGGGGCAGCCGGGGCTGTTGTCTGTCCCCAGGGTGGCAGGCACAGTGACCTCTGAGACTCAGCTTCCAATGTATGCTCAGGCTTTGCCACTGGAGGCTTGAGGCTTTATCCCTGAGCCTCAGTCTCCCCACCTGTAAAATGGGGGGCATAACAGCCAGCCTTGAAGAGTGACTGGGAGAATTCAGTGTGATAATGGGGAAAAAAACATACAGCCTGTAGCAAAGTACCTAATGTGCTAAATTAATATGCATGAGCAACCTGTGGAGCTGTCCCTTTAAATCAGAGGTTTCTAAACACTAGCACCTCACCTGGAGAGCTTGTTAACCCACAGGTTGCCAGACCATTCCCCACTGTTCTGATTCAGCAGGTCTGGAGTAGGACCAGGGAATGCATTTCTAACCAAATTCCAGGTCAGGAGACCACATTTTGAGAACCACTGGTTTAAATTAAGGACCCTAAGACAAAAATGTGAGATTGAGCCTCTCCTTAAATCACATGAGCCCCAGCCAGGTTCTGGAGGCAGGAGGCTGCATTTAAATGCAGGCTCCAACTCCTGGAAGCTGTGTGACCTTGCGTAAGTAGCCTCCCTTCCTGAGCTTTGGCTCCTCATCTATCACATGGGGAGATCTGAACCCAACTGAGGTGGAGATCAAGGAGAGTGACACAGCGCCAAGCCGGGTAAGTGGCCCATATGCATTCTCTTTTTCCTCCTCACTATTACTGTCATCCTTTTGTACAGATAAACATGTTCTCAGCGAGGAGCAGCTCTCTGTCTCCTGTCCAATCAGCAAGAGTGGGCGCCTGCCGCATACCCTACAGAGGACCCAGGCCTGCCTGGGCAGACGTCAGCTGGGACCACCTGGGGCTTGTCCCTGAGGTCACTGCCATCTGCTGGTGGGTTCCAGTACTGCAGACCCGGTGCCCTCCCAGACCTCTTGGGACAATACAGCCCTCACTTCCTGTCCCCAGCTTGTCCCCAAAGAGTGGGGAGGGCTCCACTAGAACCACTCTCACAGAAAGACTTGCAGACATGGCTGTGACAAATTTATTGAGATACAATCTGCATACCATGCAGATCACCCAATTAAGGTGTACAATTCAATGAGTTTGCATTCATGGCATTGTGCGGCCGTCACCACATCGGGGTTAGAACATATCACCCGGCAAAGAAACCCCATACCCTTTATCAGTCTCTGTGTATCCCCCAACTCCCCCTAGCCCCTGGCAACCCTTAGGCAACTTTCTGTCTCCATGGATTTGCCAATCCTGGACATAGTAAGTAGGAATCATAAGTATGTGACCTTTTGCATCTGGCTTCTTTCATCAGCAGAATGTTTTTGGGGTTCATCCATGTGGTAGTGTGGGCCAGTACATGGCTCCTTTTTATGGACAAACCGTATTTCATTGTACGGCTAGAGCACCTTTTGTTTATCTTTTCATAGACATTTGGGTTATTTTCATTCTTTGGCTATTGTGAACAACGCGGCCAGAAACCTTGTGTGAACGGATGTTTTCAGTTCTCTTGGGCACCTGGGAGTGGAACTGCTGGGTCACGGGAATCTCTGCGTCTAACACTGTAAAGAACTGCCAAGCGCTTTTCCAGAGCAGCTGCACTGCTGGACCCTCCCCTTTGATGTTCTGCCTTCCAAGGGTAGTGGTACAAGCGTTGGAGCCCAAGAGACCTTCAGACCAGCCCTGACATGTCCCTCAATGGCTGTGTGACCTTAAGGAAGCTGCTTAATCTCTCTGAGCCTGTTTTCTCATCTGTAAAAGGTAATGACATTGTGTTCTTGGCCCTCATTGTCCCATATGCATGTACCCCCAGGGCTTCCTATCACAAACCCCTGAATATCTTTGCCTGAGGGGAGTGGGCCAGAAGTTCAGGGAGTGACAGTCTCTGTGAGCAGAAGATGGACTTGAGTTGGTGGATAAATAGACTGGGTGCCTCAGCCCTTAGGCAGGTGACTGGTAGGGTACCAGTGAGTGTACAGTTCACTAGATAAGTAGAGATTGTATCAGACGCTGTAAGAAAAAGTGAGAAGGGAACAGTGGTGGGCACAGTCCTGTGGCAGGAAGAACTTGGGACGAACAGAGCAGTGGGCTGGAGTGTGGAAAGGGAGAAAGAGCAAGGGACAGAGGAGGCAGGAGGCAGGGAGTGGCAAGATGAGCATCCTGGTGAACAGACAACTCATTTGAAAAAACCCCGAAGGCTTGCTGCCTGCATGGGGGCTCTGTCTGCTCTCCTGAGACAAGGACCTGAGCCTCCATGTAGACGTGCTCTTGCTTGGTTAGAGTTCATGGAGGACGCAGGTCAGAGAGGAATGGTTTGTAAAGGAAAAGGGACCAGGTCTAAGAATCAAACGGGCAGGGCAGGTTTCCCCGAGCAGCCCACCCTTATGTATCCAGCCAGCACCCACCCAGGGGCCCAGGAGGGTGTGAGGCAGGGGCTCTGGGGATGGCCACATGTCTCTCAGGGAACCCGGGAGGTCAGCCTCACTTAGTCCCAGTGACCTGACCTGGCGAGAGGCTCTCTGAGGCTGCAGGGCAGATGGGGGCCCGGGGCTGGGAGCCGGAGCCCACTGCCCAGGTGGGGACCCAAGGCCAGTCCGCGGGCCCTGCCATTTGCCTGTGTTCCAAATCCAATCCGAAGTCAGCTTCCTCACAGAGTTGGTGAAGACCGTATGCCCCACCACGCAGGGTGGTACAAGGACCACCCATGCCATTCAACGAGGTGCAGCCCTTGGAATGGCCTGGCACCAAGTCAGTGCTACACCAAGGGCAGCTTTTCATCCTTCTGACCGTGACAGCTCCCCGCCATGCTGGAGCCGGGTGGTATCACCGCAGCTGACATAGAGTCCTGCTGACTGCATGCCAGGCCCCAGCCTTCACTCTTCAGCTGCTTTAAATCTTCAAGACAGCCCAGTGATGCTGGTGCCTTTATTGTCCTCATTTCACAGAGGAGGAAACTGAGGCTCAGAGAAGGTAGAGCACCTTACCTGGCTTCACAGCCGGTGAACAGAGCCTCAAGACTGGGTCGGCCTACCCAGCTTGGCCTAACTCCAAGACCTGTGCACTAAACACCCCTCGCCATGAGTCCGGTCGATTCTGTGTCTCTTCTCCCC
Source organism: Smutsia gigantea (assembly GCA_032199065.1). Classification (NCBI taxonomy): domain Eukaryota; kingdom Metazoa; phylum Chordata; class Mammalia; order Pholidota; family Manidae; genus Smutsia; species Smutsia gigantea. Next base: position 24,410 of record JAVSCE010012703.1, read on the forward strand.
CACCCATGCCCACAGCCTTTCATTCTGGACCTTTCTGTGTCCCGGGATGGCTCTGAAGGGGGATGAGGATGTTGTCAGGAAGTGGCTGACCACAGGCACTGGTTCACAAGAACAGGTCCTGACTGAGGGGGTCCCATTTCCTAAGAGGGAGCAACCCCAGTTTTTCCTGAATTACTCCAAGTCATTGCTCCCAACCAACTATTTGAGAGCTGTCCTCCATGGGGCTGCAAGCTCTTGATGGACAATGATAGGATGCTTTATCCGTGTGGTTTCCTTGCTCAGCCGAGGGTCTGGCATTGGCTCGCATATCCTCAGTGGATGGCTGGGTGGATGGCAGATGGGTGGGTGGATGGGTGGGTGGATGGATGGGTGGATGGGTGGATGGATGGATGGATGGATGGATGGATGGATGGGTGGATGGATGGATGGATGGATGGATGGGAGGAGTGGATGAGTGGATGGATGGGTGGGTGGATGGATGGGTGGATGGGTGGATGGGTGGATGGATGGATGGATGGGAGGAGTGGATGAGTGGATGGATGGGTGGGTGGATGGATGGGTGGATGGGTGGATGGATGGATGG
>JAVSCE010012704.1:0-38371 GCA_032199065.1 Smutsia gigantea
TGGCTCGCTCTTACATGACAGAAAAAAACATAATGTAAACTGACAGTTTTGCTTCTGATTAACATGGGCCTTTTTATTCAATTTGGGTTGGTGTTTTTCCACTCCTTTGTCTTACTGAGATTTCACCAGCCTTCACATCCTTCATCCTACCTCTCCCTTATGATGGTCTCTTTGAAGATTTTATTACATTTTTGTTTTGGATGCCTTTGAGGCTATATGAATAATGCTCTTGGTTATTCAGAGAACAGATTACAATCTGATCATATGTGCTTCTGAGTCTGTTGTCTGGTTGCCTGCACAGCCAGGTGGTCTTGTTCTGCCTCCTCTCCATCTGTTGCCTTTCGGACATCCTTTATGGATGGGCTTTGAGGTGTTGCTGTTTCCCATTTTTATCAAACTTTATATAAATTATGGAATAATTCCATAAGCATATATTTAATATGGATTGTTAGGATCTGGAACCCAGCCCTCTGGCAGGACAGGAGTAAAGGAAGTGGAGCACAAGTAGGGAGAAATCCAGGCTGGAGGTGGGCTGAAGACAGTGGCAGGAGAGAAGAGCATTGGATGACTAGGAGTCAAACCCAGGGTGGTTGCTGACCAAGTGAAAGCCCAGAGGAGAACCACACTTCCTGTGTAGGTGGGGTAGGGTGGTGAGTAGTGAAATGTGGAATTTGAAATTTGACATTCTTATTGTATGTGGGTGAGACAGCATGTGGAAATCATCTAGCAGAGGTTAAGTGAATGAAGATGTGTATCTGATTAGATATATATTTGGGAGTCACAGCATTGGGGTATTTGTAACAGCAGCCACTATTCATTCAGTGCCTATTAGCTTACTCACCTGTAAAGGAGATGGGATAAGATCTGGTAAAAAATAAATGAGTGAATAGGTGTAAAGTACTTAACAGTATCAGACACACAACAACTAACTTAAATGTTAGTTTAAGCAGCAGCACCACAGTTTAATCCAACATCCCTTTGGAAAGAGATATTATTATACACATTTTATAGGAGAGGAAGCTGTGACTTGAGCAACTACTCTGCCAAAGGTCACATAACTAGTAAGAGGCAGAGTTAGAATTTGAACTCAGGTCAAAACATGTTCCTAAATATACTTGTCTTCCTCCTTTGTGAAAACAAGCTCTTCAACAGAGGCTACAAAGTGTAGAGGAAAGAGGGAAAAATACCTAACGCACAGAAAGTTGTTTTGAGTATTAAGTGGACAGTTGTGCCCTTTCACAGCACTGTAAGGAGAGCCTTTTATTTATCTTATTTTATTTTTTAAAGTATTATTGATATACATTCTTATGAAGGTTTCATATAAAAAAACAGTGTGGTTACTACATTCGTCCATATTATTGTGTCCCCCCCATACCCCATTGCAGTCACTGTCCATTAGTGTAGTAAGATGCCACAGAGTCACTATTTGATTTCTCTGTGCTACACTGTGTCCCCATGGTACTCTCCACACCATGTGTGTCAATCATAATACCCCTCAATCCCCTCTTCCTCCCTTCCCACCGGCCCTCCACACCCCTCCCCTTTGGTAACTGCTAGTCCCTTCTTGGAATCTGTGAGTCTGCTGCTGTTTTGCTCCTTCAGTTTTGCTTTGTTGTTATACTCCACAAATGAGGGAAATCATTTGACACTTGTCTTTCTCTGCCTGGCTTATTTCACTGAGCATAATATCCTCCAGCTCCATCCATGTTGTTGCAAATGGTAGGATTTGTTTCTTTCTTATGGCTGAATAGAATATACATTGCGTATATGTACTACCTCTTCTTTATCCATTTATCTACTGATGGACACTTAGGTTGCTTCCATATCTTGGCTATTGTAAATAGTGCTGCAATAAACAGAGGAGTGCATATGTCTTTTTGAATCTGAGAAATTATATTCTTTGGGTAAATTCCTAGGAGTGGAATTCCTGGGTCAAGTGGTATTTGTATTTTTAGTTTTTTGTGGAACCTCTATATAGCTTTCCGCAATGGTTGAACTAGCTTACATTCCCACCAGCAGCGTTGGAGAGTTCTCCTTTCTCCACATCTTCACCAGCATTTGTTGTTCTTAGTCTTCTCAATACTGGCCATCATAACTGGTGTGAGGTGATATCTCATTGTGGTTTTTATTTGCTTTTCCCTGATTATTAGTGATGTGGAGCATCTTTTCATGTGCCTCTTGGCCATCTGAATTTCTTCTTTGGAGAAGTGTCTGTTCATATCCTCTGCCCATTTTTGGGGGTTCTTTGCTTTTTGGTTGCTGAGGTGTGTGAGTTCTTTGTATATTTTGTATATTAACCTCTTGTCGGATATGTCATTTACAAATATATTCTCCCATACTATAGGATGCCTTTTTGTTCTGTTGATGGTGTCCTTTGCCATACAGAAGCTTTTTAGTTTGATGTAGTCCCATGTGTTTATTTTTGCTTTTGTTTCCCTTGCTCGAGGAGATGTGTTCAGGAAAAAGATGCTCAAGTTTATATTCAGGAGATTTTTGTCTATGTTTTCTTCTAAGAGTTTTATGGTTTCATGACTTATATTCAGGTCTTTAATCCATTTCAAGTTTACTTTTGTGTATGGGGATAGACAGTAATCCAGTTTTATTCTCTTGCATATAGCTGTCCAGTTTTGCTAAAACCAGTTGTTGAAGAGGCTGTCATTTCCCCATTGTATGTCCATGGCTCCTTTATCATGTATTAATTGACCATATATGCTTGGGTTTATATCTGGGCTCTCTAGTCTGTTCCATTGGTCTATGAGTCTGTTCTTGTGTCAGTGCCAAATTGTCTTGATTACTGTGGCTTTGTGGTAGAGCTTGAAGTCGGGGAGTGTAATCATCCCAGCTTTATTCTTCCTTCTCACGATTGCCTTGGCTATTTGGGGTCTTTTACGGTTCCATATGAATTTTAGAAATGTTTGCTCTAGTTCGTTGAAGAATGCTGTTGGTATTTTGAAAGGTATTGCACTGAATCTGTAGATTGCTTTAGGCATGATGGCCCTTTTAACAATATTAATTCTTCCTATCCATGAGCACAGGATGTGTTTCCATTTGTTGGGTTCTTCTTTAATTTTTCTTGTGAGTGTCTTGTAGTTTTGAGAGTATAGGTCTTTCACTTCTTTTGTTAGGTTTATTTCTAGGTATTTTATTCTTTTTGATTCAATTGTGAATGGAATTGTTTTCCTGATTTCTCTTTCTGCTAGTTTATTGTTAGTGTATAGGAATGCAACAGATTTCTGTGTATTAATTTTGTATGCTGCAACTTTGTTGAATTCAGATATTAGATCTAGTAGTTTTGGAGTGGTTTCTTTAGGGTTTTTTAATGTATAATATCATGTCATCTGCAAATAGTGACAGTTTAACTTTTTCTTTACCAATCTGGATGCCTTTTATTTCTTTGTGTTGTCTGATTGCCGTGGCAAGGACCTCCAGAACTGTATTGAGTAAAAGTGGACAGAGTGGGCATCCTTGTCTTGTTCCTGATCTTAAAGGAAAAGCTTTCAGCTTCTCACTGTTAAGTATAATTTTGGCTGTGGGTTTGTCATATATGGCCTTTATGATGTTGAGGTACTTGCCCTCTATACCCATTTTGTTGAGAGTTTTTATCATGAATGGATGTTGAATTTTGTCAAATGCTTTTTCAGCATCTATGGAGATGAACATGTGGTTTTTGTCCTCCTTTTTGTTAATGTGGTGGGTGATGATGATGGATTTTCAAATGTTGTACCATCCTTGCATCCCTGGAATAAATCCTACTTGATCATGATGGATGATCTTTTTGATGTATTTTGAATTTGACTTGCTAATATTTTGTTGAGTATTTTGGCATCTATGTTCATCAGGGATATTGGTCTTTAATTTTCTTTTTTTGTGGTGTATTTGCCTGGTTTTAATTTTAGAGTGATGCTGGCCTCATAGAATGAGTTTAGGTGTACTCCCTCCTTTTCTATGTTTTGGACAACTTTGAGGAGGATGGGTATTAGGTCTTCAGTAAATGTTTGATAAAGTTCCACAGTGAAATAATCTGGCCCAGGAGTTTTTTTCTTAGGTAGTTTCTTGATTACCAATTCAATTTCATTGCTGGTAATTGGTCTATTCAGATTTTCTCTTTCTTCCTGGGTAAGTCTTGGAAGGTTGATTTTTTTCTAGAACGTTACCCATTTCTCCTAAGTTTTCCATTTGCTAGCATATATTTTTTCATGGTATTCTCTAATAATTCTTTGTATATCTGTGGTATCTGTAATGATTTGTCCTTTCTAATTTTTTATTCTGTTTATGTGTGTAGACTCTCTTTTTCTCTTGACAAGTCTGGCTAGGGGTTTATCTATTTATTTTCTTGAAGAACCAGCTCCTGCTTCCATTGATTCTTTCTATTGTTTTATTGTTCTCGATTTTATTTACTTCTGCTCTAATCTTTATTATGTCCCTTCTTCTACTGACTTTGGGCCTCATTTGTTCTTCTTTTTCTAGTTTTGTTAATTGTAAGTTTATACTGTTCATATGGAAATGTTCTTGTTTCCTGAGGTAAGCCTGTATTACAGTACTCTTCCCTCCTAGCACAGCCTTTACTGCATCCCACAGATTTTGTGGTGTTGAATTATTGTTGTCATTTGTCTCCATATGTTGATCTCTGTTTTTATGTGGTCATTGATCCATTGGTTATTTAGGAGCATGTTGTTAAGCCTCCATGTGTTTGTGGGATTTTTCGTTTTCTTTGTGTAATTTATTTCTAGTTTCATACGTTTGTGGTCTTACAAGCTGGTTAGTAGATTTTTAATCTTTTTCAATTTACTGAGGCTTTTTTTGTGTCCTAATATATGATCTGTTCTTGAAAATGTTCCATGTGCACTTGAGAAAATGTGTATAGTGCTGCTTTTGGGTGTAGAGTTCTGTAGATGTCTGTTAGGTCCATCTGTTCTAGTGTGTTGTTCAGTGCCTCTGTGTCTTTACTTATTTTCTGTCTGGTTGATCTGTCCTTTGGAGTAAGTGGTGTATTGAAGTCTCCTAGAATGAATGCATTGCATTCTGTTTCCCCTTTTAATTCTATTAGTATTTGTTTCACATGTGTAGGTGGTCCTTTGTTGGGTGCATAAGTATTTATAATGGTTGTATCCTTTTGTTGGATTAGCCCCTTTATCATAATGTAATGTCCTTCTTTGTCTCTTGTGACACTCTTTGTTTTGAAGTTTATTTTGTCTGATACAAGTACTGCAACTCCTGCTTTTTTCTCCCAATTAGTTGCATGAAATATTTTTCATCCCTTCACTTTTAGTCTGTGTATGTCTTTGAGTTTGAGGTCAGTTTCTTGTAGGCAGAATATAGATGGGTATTGTTTTTTATCCATTCAGTGACTCTATGTCTTTTGAATGTTGAATTTAGTCCATTTACATTTAGGGTGATTATCGACAGGTATGTACTTATTGCCATTACAGATTTTAGATTCATGGTTACCAAAGGTTCTAGGTTAACTTCCTTACTATCTAAGAGTCTAACTTAACTCAGTATGCTATTACAAACACAATCTAAAGGTTCTTTTTTTTTCCTCCTCCTTTTTCTTCCTCTTCCATTCTTTATATATTAGGTATCATATTATGAACTCTTGGTCTATCCCTTGACTGACTTTGGCAGTAGTTGATTTAATTTTGCATTTGCTTGGTTGTTAACTGTTCTACTGTCTTTTCTGTGGTTTTATTACCTCTGTTGACAGCTATTAAACCTTAGGAACACTTTCATCTATAGAAGTCCCTCCAAAATACAGTGTAGAGATAGTTTGAGGTAAATTCTCTCAGCTTTTGCTTACCTGGAAATTGTTTAATCCCTCCTTCAAATTTAAATGATAATTCTGCCAGATTGAGTGTTCTTGGTTGGAGGCCCTTCTGTTTCATTGAATCAAATATATCATGCCACTCCCTTCTGGCCTGTAAGGTTTCTGCTGAGAAGTCTGATGATAGCTTGATGGGTTTTCCTTTATATGTGATCTTTTTTCTCTCTCTGGCTGCTTTTAATATTCTGTCTTTATCCTTGATCTTTGCCATTTTAATTGCTATATGTCTTGGTGTCTTCTTCCTTGTTTCCCTTGTGTTGGGAGATCTGTGCACCTCCATGGCTTGAGAGACTATCTCCTTCCCCAGATTGGGGAGGTTTTCAGGAAATATTTCCTCAAAGACATTTTCTATCCCTTTTTCTCTCTTTTCTTCTGCTGGTGCCCCTATAATATGAATATTGTTCTGTTTGGATTGGTCACGCAGTTCTCTCAATGTTCTTTCATTCCTAGAGATCATTTTTTTCTCTGTGCGTTAGCTTCTTTCTATTGCATTTTTCATCTCCTTGACCATATCTAATATGCTTTTAAAGCCCTCCGTTGTGTTCCTTAAAGAGTGGATCCCTGTCCTAAATTCCTTCCTTAGTTTTTGAATATTTTTGTGTACCTCTGGGAGCATGTTAATGATTTTTATTTTGAAATCTCTTTCAGTAAGATTGATTAGTTCAGTCTCACTTGTCTGTTTTTCTGGTGTTTGTGGGATGTTGGTTTGAACCAGGGTCCTTTGATGTTTCATATTTGTATGTAGCGCCCTCTAGTGCCCAGCAGCTCTATTCTCTGGAGTTGCCCAGCCCCTGGAGCAATGTCAGTGGTCTCAGGTGACCAGTGCTGGTGTCTGGGGGGAGGAAAGAACTTTTTCCTGCTTCCCTGCTGCTATGCCTGTCTCCATTGTCAGAACCGGTGGGCCATACACACAGGTGTAAGCCTCTATACTTTGCGTTTGTAGCTGCTGTAGGCGGTATTTCCCTCTGGCTAGCCTGAATCCAGGGCAGGGGTTGCTGGTTTGCAAGCCAGGTGCGGGCTGTTCGGGAGGAAGGTGCAGCAGGTTGCTTATCATGGTGAGGGACTTGGAACTGCATAGCCAGCCATGGTGATGGATTGCCTGAAGATCCTGAAAGTCCCCCATGTGCTGGGCATAGTGCGCCTGGACAATTTTGTCCTTTTTCCTGAGCAGTAAGCTCTGTGCAATTCTTGCCTCTTTAGCAGCTCTTTTGCTGTTAGGAAGTCTCTCAGACTGCCCATCTAGATCAGCCAGATATGAATCCCTGTTTTCCACAAGCAGCTGGAATCTCAGTCTGTCCAGGTATTCTGCCTGTGTTAGCTTTCCAACCCCAATAATCAGCAGAGCACCATGCATTGTAGGTTGGTGCTCCCAGAGCAGATCTCCAGGGCCAGGTGTTCAGTAGTCCCCGGCCTGCAGTCTCTCCCCACTTTGTTTCTCTCCCTCCTGCCAGTAAGCTGAGGTGGGGGAAGGGCTTGGGTCCTGCTGCGTCATGGCTTTGGTATGTTACCCTGTTCCATGAGGTCTGTTTTTTTCTTCAGGTGTTTGTAGTCTGGTGCAGCCTTCTTTCCTATGGCTCCTTCAGGATTGGTTGTATTAATTATATTTTCGTATTATATCTGGTTTTAGGAGGAGGTATCTGTCTCACCTGTCTTGCTGCCATCTTTAATCCTCAAGGAGAACTTTTTAATAACTGTTACCATTTTGACAGAGAAAACCATATGGAAAGATGAGCATGAAACCTGGCATTTGAGAGCTATTATGAAAGAACAAAAGGTGAAAAGGGAGACCAGCATAGGACAAAGAAAAATTATAAAGAGGCTGAGAGGGTAAAAGGAATATTGTGTAGTTCTGCATTTAGGACAAGAGAGCTTCTGAAATTCAACATTGTCAAGTGCTGCATGGAGGTCAATGAGAAATTGCAGTAAGCCCCCCTTGGTGTTCAGAGGTTAAATTTCTTTCCCTTTGGACCCCAAAACAGGTGACTGTAAGAATAATTATAAGAAACAGAAACATATGATCCAATAATATGGATGAATCAGGAACTAAAATTTGGAGCTTAGATTTACTGTTTTGACTCCCCCTCTTTTCCTATTCATGTTTTGTCAATAGAATATTCTGGTAGCAGTGTCTGACATTTGTCAGGTTAATTAGAGATCCAGTTGCAAAACTCAACTATCTCATGCGTCTGTGATGCTTCTCAGCAAATCTTGAATGCAGTAGATATACTGCCATGAAATGATAAATGATGTGCTAATATTAACCTGGAATAGCTCTGTTTTAATGCAGTGGTTTCTGTTTTTCATAATTCTTCTCATTTTCCTGTATTCTTTGTATCTACTCTCTTTGAAGTTAAAGAATTATGGGATGACTTGATTATAACTTGAGAGCAACAGATTGAATTCTGAGTTTAAGTTGTCTAATGTCAATGAGGGCTCAACGGGGTGGGGCTGGGGATGGAACTTTGTTCACCAGGTGTGAACCCATTGATAGTAAGTCCTTAAACAGTGTACTTTAGATAAGGAATGAGTGAATTCTCCATGGAGCTTTGTATTGATAAAATTTATAAATAATTTATCTGACCCAATGTAATAATGTACATAATTAGTATATTATTTCAGAATCAACCAAAAATAGACTAGGTAAATTGCCATTAAGTAAACTTTTAAAATATAGTACAGCAGGCTTCCTGTGATTCAGATTGTTTGCATGTGTGGGTGGTGGAAGGGAGGATCATGGAGCCAAGCTCAGGACCCTGGACAGGGCAGGAACTGTAGACAAGGCCCCTGCCCCCAGACCTGTCACCCAGCCTAGCTGGTCTTCCTGGGATTCCTTATTTGCAAATTTTCAGATATTCTTTAAGTATTGTAAGATGTCACAGTATCAACATCCATAATCTAGAAACTCACTTAACTTAGGATGGACTCCATCCTATCTTTAGTAAGAATTATATTTCATTTTACTAAAAGGCAAAGAATAGGTATGACTTGGGATAGTCTAGGGGTGAAGTTTCCAATTAATCTGGGTGATGAGATACTTGGTGTCCATAATATTGATGTAGAAAATATAATTTGAGAATTTACTGTATACAAGATATTTTGGGGAATGCAAAGATGTGTAAGGCATAGTTCATATCCTGGGGAAAGTTATAGCTTGCAACATTTTTTTGAGATATACTTCACATACCATAAAATCATTTAAAAATACACAGTTTAGTGATTTTTAACATATTCACCAGATTGTGCAGACATCACAACTATCTAATTCAGAATGCTTTCATCACTTCAGAAAGAAATCCCATACTGATGAGAAATTACTCCCCATTCTCTCCTCCCTTCAGCCTCTGGCAACCACAACCTTCTGTCTTTTTGAATTTGCCTATTCTGGTTATTTCATATAAATGGAATACCACAATATGTGACATTTTGTAATTGGCTTTTTCCCTTAACATCATGTTTCCAGGGTTCATCAATGTTGTAGTGGGTGTCAGTACTTTTTTCCATCTCCGTTACTGAATAATATTCAACTGTGTGGATATAACACATTTTATTGATTCATCAGTTGAGGGGCATTTGGGTTGTTTCTACTTTTTGGCTATTATAAGTACTGCTGCATACATTGATGTACAAGTTTTTATGTGAATAGATTTTTTTTCTTCTTGGTTATATATGTAGGACTGGAATTGCTCAGTCATATGGTAATCTATGTTTAACGTTTGAGGTTATGTAGAACTTTACTATGTAGAAAGTGTACTATATCCTTTACGTTGTTCATACAGTAACAGAAAGAAAACAAGATCTGAAAGATTAGATGGGTTAGAGAAAAGCTTGTATGTGTCACAAAAATATATTTAAAATGAAGTCCATTGATGCATTGCTTAATACAGGCCAGACTGAAACCTATATTGATCAGGGAAGGTAAATAAAATTTATGATATTCATATTGTAGAAGATTGTATTGCAGATATGTGTATGTATATACATAGTGTTATATATATATCCAGAACTATCTCTATCACCAGATATAGACTTAAAGCCATAAAGTAAAATGGATAATGAAAAAATAGTTGCAGAATAGTAGATACAGTATAACATCATTTATGTAAATTAAGAAAACCATAAAGTAATACTACGTATTGCTACCCATATGCAAACATATGAAAACGGATGTGAAGGACTGTGTAGTGGTTGCTTTGTGTTCCTACTCCTGAGCTCTGAAATCCCTGCATTTTCTCTTATATATTTAAAAAACATTATTTCAAAGCTGTCAGTTTATTCAGAATAGGGACCATATTTTCTTCACTGTTTTATCTTTCTCTACTATGATGAACCTAGCAAATAAGTGTGAAAACATATTTTTGAATGGCTAAGCGAATAAATACTATACCACTTAAATTATTTTGGGAACAATGTAGGGCACGACTAAATAAATTAGCCATTCTCTTCCTTTTTGCTCATTGTCTGTTGCTTACCCTGTATTCTGCTAGTGTTATCATAATATGACGTTTGCAATTAGAAGAGCAGTTCTGTGTGTCATGACATGCTAATAAAGCAGATGGTGTGTGCAAATAAGCAGGATAAAAGATATCTTTGCTGCAAAAGTCATTGCTGTCTCCTTTAAAGTATGGAGTATTTTATGACACATCAGTAGATTTTATCTTCATTGTCAAGGTAATGATTATGGATCTCATTAATCTTTATGGCTTTGTTGTATCAAATGTCCAATTACACAGCTTCGGTAGTTGTAGAAGGAAAGATATGTATGATCCAATTTGGAAATAGTATTTGTAAAATTTTTGCCTAAAAAGAAGAACGTGTTAGTCTCACTTCTCTGTGTTTATATAGAGGAGGAGAACTCTGTTTCCGGTTTGGTTGTCTTCCTCCTTTCTCTTTATTAATTTTTCTCTGAGGGGAAAAGAACAACAAGTTAGGAAGGTTGGAGCTTGACAGTAATATGGGTGAACTACCATGTCTCCACTTAGCCTCTGTTCTGTCTTTCAGTGAGTGCTTCATGGGTAGTAAAGGTTCCCCTTCACTTCCTGCTTGCTACTTCAGGCAATAAGTAGAGCATAGCAGGTTGGGCTCTGGCATCCTCAGCCTGATCTGTATGGTTTTTGGTCCAGTATCTCAGCCTTCCTCTGGTTGGATAAATCAGTTGAGTGTTGCTGTGTGAAACTCTCCACCCTCAGGTCAGGAGGAATGACACAGGAAACACCATTTTGACTTTAGGCCTAAGCTACATCCTCTAACACAGTTTACTAAAAGCTGGGGGTGCTATATACTACCAAACCTTTACAAAGGCTCATGTTTTAATCCCCATCTGTCAGTTATTTGTGGTTATGCTCAGTTGATTAGAACCAAAAAGGTGGTAGAATTGAGCCATACATTTCCTGTGTACTCCTTTATCCCCCTGGTAATGATTTTCCTGACTTTGACTACTCTTAACAATTGTTGGAACTTTTTACCTTATAATTATTTCTTGCAGGACCTTCAGCCAGCATCTTGACATTACAGGAATTTACTCAGCTGTTTAGAATTAATTTGACCTATCTGAACCCATAAATCAGTTAAAATCAGTTAAGGGATCCTGACAGAGCACATTGTTGATAGTTGCCTTTATAGGCAGTGAAGCCTTTAATTTTACTTATGAAAGTACCAAAACAGTCTTGTCCTTCAAACAAATAACTACTCAGTATAGGACTGTCTTACTTTAAAAATCTAGATATTTAATTTAATCTAAGATACCATCAATTGAAAAGATGAGCTGTTATTTTATGTCTCATTCGCACAAATGCTGCCTATTAATTGTAAGATACCATTGATTATAACATGAAACCTCATTTCACAGATGTTAAAATATGAAAGAAAAAAATGCGGAATAAATGAGCTATAAATGAGTGACTATTTGTAGAATAATTCAATATAGGCAGGTTGGTGTATTCGAGGAAACATTGAATAGTGGGCTGGATATCTGAGCTAGACTGAGGTTCTAGTTTTGGGTGTAGGAAAACATGTATATCATGTTCTTTTAAGTATAACTAATAGAGTTTCGAACACTGTCTGGGGTCTGCCCACCTCTCCAGTATTTTCTCCTGAACGTTTATCTTCCTTCTGCTCCATATAGTCTGACCTTTTAGTTTCTCAAGCTCACTGAGTTTCTTTCAGCCCTGTGTGCTTGGCATATGTAGTTTTTCCTATGTAAGGCTCTTTTTGCTCCCTTTTGTGGTCAAGTCCTACCCACTCTTCAAGTGTATACTTAAATATTACCTTCTCTGCTCCTTCATGCTTGGATTGCTTTAGTATACTAAGGCAAATGTACCATAGGAGATGTACTCATTGCCCCTAGTATTTCTCTTTAGTTACATTTGTCACAATTGAATAAAATATTTACATGCAATATTTACTCATTGTCTCTCTGTCTTTCTTGATAGTCTTTTTCAGGCTGTATCCATTGTGTCTAGTACAATGTCTAGTGCATATTTCATGCCTAATAGAGATTTGTTGAGTGTTTAAATAGCAGCATTCAGCAGTGACATATACTGCTGAAATATGGCAAGTCAAAATCTGAAAGGTGTCCATTAGATTTGGCAAAAGGCAGTTATTGACTATTTCAGAAGGTGTGGTTTTAGTAGAATGGTGAGAACAGAAGGGAGATTGCAAAATATATTTAAAATGGAAAGAAAGACTTAACTACTCACCATGAAACATTGGAACACTTGGAAATGATTTCTCTACCGTTAGCACCTTCTCTTGAGTTTTACTAGTTTGGTAGACACTGTCAGAATCCTCTGAATTACAACAATAGGATACAAAATAAATCTAGGGCATAATATGATTTCTTTTCTCAGTGGATAGTGACTAGAATGGAATATTCTCTTTAGTACAAATAACCGCAGGCAGGCAGGCAGTTGAGAGCATTATACTCCAGAAAGAGCAAAGAGTAACTCAGATTTTTCTAATCCCCTATGCTTATCATTGAGCCAAAAATACAGTCGTTTTTTAAAGATACCAATGGCATAAAAAATATGCATTTTTTTGTCTCTGTGTTCAACAGGACTTGAAATAGAACCTTAAAAGACCAACTCTTCACATAAGCATGAAATAATTGGCAGAGGCCTTGTAAAGAAAGTTGTTCTGAGGGCCTTCCCAAGTACACTGTAGGAGGGGCTGTGTGCATCATCCTGGTTTGTTCTACTTAGGAAAAGTAACAACAGTAATAAACAGAAGCAACCCATTGGGTGAGTTAACTGTTATAAGCACTTTATATATTTTAGCTTATTTAATCCTCTCAACATATCCTGTGAGGAAGCTGTAAGCTGTCCTTACTCCTTTTTTCACCAGTCAGGAAACTAAAGCTCAGCTAGATTAAGTAACTTGCCCAGGATGGCAGAATTGGCATTTGAACCCAGTATTCTGGCTCCATAATCCATGTTCTTACCTGCTGTAATGTGCTGCATCTCTGTGGGCACTTGACTCTAAAGTCAGGACTGAGGGATTGACTGCCATTCCTCCTTTTGCCTCCATGCTTCTGCCCATTTCTCACCCCAATGCTAGTGCACCTGTTCCCTCTTCACCTCTGGTGTGTCTAGAGAAACATCAATGCAGAGGCTTCCACCTTCTCCCATTAGGGCAGCTCTCCAGGGAAGTTGCTGTTCTGGAATGCATCAACCTCTCCAGAACACCATCATTGGCTCTGAAGGATTCTTCTGTAATCCAAGCATCATTGTGAATTCAGTTGATTTTTGAATGCTGGTTAAGAATCCTAGTCACCCTTCACAATGTTGATCAAATGGGAAAATATGTTCCTAGTTCCAACAGCTGATTTACACATATGCTGTTGGAACATAATCTGTTTTTAAGTTGGTAACTACCTGTGTGTGCATTAAGAAGTGAAGTTTCCAGTGTTCAAGAAATGCACTACATTACTGAAAGAGAATTAACAGCTTTCTCTAAAGAACAAAACTAAGCTCTCTGCGGCCTAGTATTAATCCCTGCCTAGAAGTTCCACGATCAAAAGGGCAGATGTGGAAAAGCAAAGAATAGTAAGTAAAATTGGAAAATATTCAAAGCTGTTTGAGATGTACCAGTGAATCAGAAGTAGATAATAAAATTCATCCAACCCCTGTGGTTGTGAACGTGCTGCTAAAGCATTGGTTTTTTTAAGTATTTCTCTGGCACTAAAACATCTTTGTCAGTGGCAAACTGGAGAGCCTTCCATAGTTATTGCAAAGAAAAGAATGCCCAAGAGTGAAAGTAAATAAAATGCTATTTAGTATTCAACTTGATATCCTTTAAATTTAAAAGTGTTAGTAATAATATTATAGAAGGGTTAACAGTATTGTCATGTTAGTATTAAATTTTTCCATTATTTTTTTGGCTTGGTGAATTTGAAAGTATTGCTTAACCTAGAAGATTCTAAAAGGCTAGATGAAATAGCACTTACTTTGTAAGGTTTGATGGATTGCCAGCAGCAGGGAAGGCTTTGAGCTCAGATGGCCTGTTCTTTTTCATTTTTCTTTTCTCATTAATTTTTCTTTCGGAGCAGTAATCATTTTACTGTATGTAGAAGAGGTGCTTGAGTAGTTAGGTGCTAATGAACTTCTGTGCATTTTATATATCTGTGTCTTCTTTATCATAGCTCTTAACAACTTTGCTCTTCTTTTGGGGAGTGGCAAGTAGGGAGGTTTCACTTAATTTGGGGACATACTTTGTCTTTTACAGAGCTTGATATGTGGCTCAACAGTAAGGGTTATAACAAGTTGTTTTAGAGAAAATGTTACCTCATTGTTTTCATTTTAACATAAAGCGAATCTTATGGAAGACTACGACATCCCAAGAACAATTATTTTTTATGCGTGGTAATTGGATTGTTTTATTGTATTGTTGGTTAATTGGTAATCCAAAGGAGAAAGAGTAATTTAAAACTTAGTGAATTTTTTACAACAAATTTCCTTCTCTAGTTATTTCAGTGTTAGATATACTATTTATCAGTAAACAATTGTGATGTTCACAATTACCAAGGATTTAAAAAATGCATTTTCATATTTTTTGCTACTTTCTAATAGAAAACTTTTGACCTAAATGTTTTATGAATACTTAAAAATGTTCATATTATTGATATTGGTTTAGATGTGTAAAGTTTAATTTTCAGTACTGAGCTACTATGTGTAAACTGATTATATTGTGAAATGAAATCAGTAGAGAATGGACATTTTCTACATTGCATGAGTGTCCAAAACTAATGAACACATCTAAGCAATGAGGTAGTTTTCTGTTATTTCGTGGTTGGGATTACATGCTTGTGGACTTGACAATGGATTTTATACCAAAGGCATAACTCCCCTACCCTAATTTAAAGATGACATTTAGAGTACCATAGTTTATGAGAACCTGTTTTCAACCTCAAATAATAGAGCTGCTCCAGGGTCTGTATCTTTTGTTCCTGATTTCTGGGTACTTGAGACCCATGTGAAAAGTGGGCAAAGTTCTTCTTAAGATACACTGCCAATTCAGTCAACCTAAGATCCCTAGAGTGGCTGAGCCTCTCATGTGGAACCTAAATACTACTTCTTTATGTCTACAGAGCTTCCCTAATTTTTTATGATTAGCCTGAATAAAACTAGATAGCCTAGGTTTTAGTTTGAGGCTATGCTGGATACTATAGGATGCTATTTAATCTGAGATCTGATAATTAAGTCTTTAATGAATTTTGTGATATGCTAAATCTTAAAACAAGGGGGGACTGGTATCAAAAGGAAATAATCCGAGGGTGTAAAAGAATTCTTGGAAATGAAAATATTTGCTGAATGGGAGAATTAATTGGCAGACTGGATGGTGCTTAAATAGTCAATCAGAAGACAGAGGGATGACTAATAACAACAGACAGAACACACACACACACACACACACACACACACACACACACACACACACACACACACATATATATATATGTATATATAATGAGGTTTCTGATTTTCAAAGTGAAGAGAAAATCTCACAAGTATCTAACCAGAATAAAACATGTATGGGGTTGGTGGGGGGGACCTGATGAAGGGGGTAGTTTAATAACCATAATATTGCACATGTAATTGTAGATTAATGATAATAAAATATATTAAAAAAAAATGTTACCTTCCCGTGGAAGAAAATCAGACTTGAGAACTTTATACCCAGCCAAACTACTAATACTTAGGTGGGTAAAGGATTAGTATTTGCACACATGATATTGTTTTATGAATCCTTGCAGAAAAAATTAAGAAACTCTTTAGCTCTGAGTTTATATGCATTTCTAATTAATTGATTGAAAAATCTGTCTGCAAAACATGGGCCAGGGGATGAAAGGTAGTGGTAAAGTGGAGATATGTAGGGTGTGGGAAATGATACAAATAAGACTGTCAGTACCAGGGAAAAGTACCAGAATCTATTTGAATTTCCAAAGTAATCATAAAAATAGCACAGGATCTTGCAATATTTAATAAATGCTAAGTATTTTATTTTTGTTGTCTCATTTTACATAATATATTCTCAGGGATATCAATGGGTAGGCCAATTTTATATACCTGCAAATGTGTAATAAGCATTTATTAATATTATAGATACACTAATTTTAAAGTCGTTTTTTTTCAGGGTGTAAGTGGCTTTTTTTTTATTGTGAAATGATTATCACAGTAAGTTAACATCCTTCAACATACATAGTTACAAATTATTTTTTCTTGCGATATGAACTTTTGAAGTTTTTTCTCTTAACTTTTCAATACACAAGACATTATTGCTCACCATGCAACGAACAAGTTCCAATACAGTGAACAATGCAAGGAACATAGTGAAAAAGTTCTCACAAGGTAAACAATGCAAAGGCAGTCATATCAGGGAAACTAATTCAGTTACTATAATCAATCAAGTCAACTATGATTATTCATATGATTTTTATACTTAAATTATAAGTGAATCCCACATTTCCCCCTTTTTTGTTTTAATTGACGCAAATGCATATGCATATATTTGTGGAAGGTACCAGAATAATGATTAGCTGGGCTCGGCCTGTGACATAGCTTGTCACAGGCAATGTCTCTCTCGTCTGGAGGGGTGAGGTTCTATGCCTCACCTCAGTTGGCCCCCACGTTGCTCACCTGAGGTCCCTTGCGACTGTGCCTGTCTTAGGTTGTCCCTCCCATGAGGAATCTTACCCGTCTCTGGCTAACCAGCCATCTCCTGGGACCAAACAGGAAGATAAAATACAAAAGAGAGGAGAGCCAGCAGCTATAATTCTGGATAAAATCACAATATACATGCTTATTTTCTTGCAGCAAATGCAGGTGGGGAATCAGCATATGATTTCACAAAGTTGTTTAAAAGGAATCACTTATTTCTTGAAGTTAATTCTTAAAAAGTAGCATATGCTTGTATTGGCTTTAAAAGACCAACAACTGCCTTCGGCACACACACTAAGAGAACAGGAATACAAATGCATTACAGTATTAGACCTACAATTATAGGCCATATCCAAAGAAACAAAACCAATTTAACAATCCAGGCATTTGTGAAAACTTATCAGTAACATGGTGAATGTTGTCTATTTGATCTTGAATACTATGCGAAAAATCAGACAAATTAAAACAACACATCCCTGGAAATTGTTCACATCCCATATGTTCTTTTTTTTTTAATCACTTATTCTTTCATTAGCTTCTCCTAAGTATTCTTTTTTTTTTGATCATTAATCTACAATTACATGTGCAATATTATGATTATTAAACTACCCCCTTCATCAAGTCCCCCCCCACCAACCCCATTACAGTCACTGTCCATCAGTGTAGTGAGATGCTATAGAGTCACTACTTGTCTTCTCTGAGTTGTACAGCCCTCCCCATGCCCCCCCAACATTACATCTACAATCATAATACCCCTTCTCCCCTCTTATCCCTCCCTTCCCACCCATCTTCCCCAGTCCTTTTCCCTTTGGTAACTATTAGTTTGTTCTTGGGTTCTGTGAGTCTGCTGCTGTTTTGTTCCTTCAGTATTTTTTCTTTGTTCTTATACTCCACATATGAGTGAAATCATTTGATACTTGTCTTTTTCGGCCTGGCTTATTTCACTGAGAATAATACCCTCTAGCTCCATCCATGTTGTTGCAAATGGTAGGATTTGTTTTCTTCTTGTGGCTGAATAATATTCCATTGTGTATATGTACCACATCTTCTTTATCCATTCATCTACTGATGGACACTTAGGTTGCTTCCATTTCTTGGCTATTGTAAATAGTGCTGCGATAAACATAGGGGTGCATCTGTCTTTTTCAAACTGGGCTGCTGTATTCTTAGGGTAAATTCCTAGGAGTGGAATTCCTGGGTCAAATGGTATTTCTATTTTGAGTTTTTTGAGGAACCTCCATACTGCTTTCCACAATGGTTGAACTAATTTGCAGTCCCACCAGCAGTGTAGGAGGGTTCCCTTTTCTCCACATCCTCGCCAACATTTGTTGTTGTTTGTGTTTTGGATGTTGGCCATCCTCACTGGTGTGAGGTGATATCTCATTGTGGTTTTAATCTGCATTTCTCTGATGATTAGCGATGTGGAGCATCTTTTCATGTGCCTGTTGGCCATCTGAATTTCTTCTTTAGAGAAGTGTCTATTCATGTCCTCTGCCCATTTCTTAATTGGATTATTTGCTTTCTGTTTGTTAAGGTGCATGAATTCTTTATATATTTTGGATGTCAACCCTTTATCGGATACGTCATTTATGAATATATTCTCCCATACTGTAGTATGTCTTTTTGTTCTACTGATGATGTCCTTTGCTGTACAGAAGCTTTTCAGCTTGATATAGTCCCACTTGTTCATTTTTGCTTTTGTTTCCCTTGCCCGGGGAGATATGTTCATGAACAAGTCACTCATGTTTATGTCCAAGAGATTTTTGCCTCTGTTTTTTTCTAAGAGTTTTATGGTTTCATGTCTTACATTCAGGTCTTTGATCCACCTTGAGTTTACCTTTGTCCATGGGGTCAGACTGTAGTCCAGTTTCATTCACTTACATGTAGCTGTCCAGTTTTTCCAACACCAGCTGCTGAAGAGGCTGTCATCTCCCCATTGTATATCCAACGCTCCTTTATCAAATATTAATTGACTGTATATATTTGGGTTAATGTTTGGATTTTCTATTCTGTTTCACTGGTCTGTGGGTCTGTTTTTGTGCCAATACCACATTGTCTTGATTACTGTGGCTTTGTAGTAGAGCTTGAAGTCAGGGAGCATAATTCCCCCTGTTTTATTCCTCCTTCTCAGGATTGCTTTGGCTATTCGGGATCATTTGTGGTTCCATATGAATTTTAGAATCATTTGTTCCAGTTCATTGAAGAAAGCTGTTGGTAGTTTGATAGGGATTGCATTGAATCTGTAGATTGCTTTAGGTAGTATAGCCATTTTGACAATATTTATTCTTCCTAGCCAAGAGCATGGGATGCATTTCCATTTGTTAGTGTGCTCTTTAATTTCTCTTAGGAGTGTCTTGTAGTTTTCAGAGTACAGGTCTTTCACTTCCTTCGTTAGGTTTATTCCTAGGTATTTTATTCTTTTTGATGCAATTGTGAATGGAATTGTTTTTCTGATTTCTCTTTCTGTTAGTTCATCATTAGTGTATAGGAAAGCAACAGATTTCTGTGTGTAAATTTTGTATCCTGCAACTTTGCTGAATTCAGATATTAATTCTAGTAGTTTTGGAGTGGAGGCTTTAGGGTTTTTTATGTACAATATCATGTCATCCACAAATAGTGACAATTTGACTTCTTCTTTACCAATCTGGATGCCTTGTATGTCTTTGTTTTGTCTGATTGCTGTGGCTAGGACCTCCAGTACTATGTTGAATAACAGTGGAGAGAGTGGGCATCCCTGTCTTGTTCCCGATCTTAGATGAAAAGCTTTGAGCGTCTCGCTGTTAAGTATGATGTTAGCTGTGGGTTTGTCATATATGGCCTTTATGATATTGAGGTACTTGCCCTCTATACCCATTTTGTTGAGAGTTTTAATCATGAATGGATGCTGAATTTTGTCAAATGCTTTTTCAGCATCTATGGAGATGATCATGTGGTTTTTGTTCTTCTTTTTGTTGATGTGGTGGATGATGTTGATGGATTTTCGAATGTTGTACCATCCTTACATCCCTGGGATGAATCCCACTTGATCATGGTGTATGATCCTCTTGATGTATTTTTGAATTCGGTTTGCTAATATTTTGTTAAGTATTTTTGCATCTACGTTCATCAGGGATATTGGTCTGTAATTTTCTTTTTTGGTGAGGTCTTTGCCAGGTTTTGGTATTACAGTGATGCTGGCTTCATAGAATGAGTTTGGAAGTATTCCCTCCTCTTCTATTTTTTGGAAAACTTTAAGGAGAATGGGTGTTATTTCTTCTCTATATGTCTGGTAGAATTCAGAGGTGAATCCATCAGGCCGGGGGTTTTGTTCTTGGGTAGTTTTTTGATTACTGATTCAATTTCATTGCTGGTGATTGGTCTGTTTAGTTTTTCTGTTTCTTGCTTGGTCAGTCTTGGAAGGTTGTATTTTTCTAAGAATTTGTCCATTTCTTCTAGGTTTTCCAGCTTGTTAGCATATAGATTCTCATAGTATTCTCTTATAATTCTTTGTATTTCTGTGGAGTCCGTTGTTGATTTTCCTGTCTTATTTCTGATTTTGTTTGTGTGTGTAGATTCTCTTTTTCTCTTAATGAGTCTCGCTAGGGGTTTATCTATTTTGTTTATTTTTTCAAAGAACCAGCTCTTGGTTTCATTGATTTTTTTCTATTGTTTTATTCATCTCAATTTTATTTATTTCTTCTCTGATCTTTCTTATGTCCCTCCTTCTGGTGACTTTGGGCCTCATTTGTTCTTCTTTTTCCCATTTCAGTAATTGTGTCTTTGGACTACTCAGTTGGGATTGTTCTTCCTTCTTTAAATAGGCCTGGATTGCAATATACTTTCCTCTTAGAACTGCCTTTGCTGCGTCCCACAGAAGTTGTGGCTTTGTGTTGTTGTTATCATTAGTCTCCATATATTCTTTCATTTCTGTTTTGATTTGGTCGTTAACCCATTGATTGTTTAGGAGAATGTTGTTAAGTCTCCACGTATTTGTGAGCTTTTTTTATTTCTTTCTAAAATTTATTTCTAGTTTTATACCTCTGTCATCTGAGAAGTTCGCTGGTAGAATTTCAGTGTTTTTGACTTTACTGAGGTTCTTTTTGTGGCCTAGTATGTGGTCTATTCTGGAAAATGTTCCATGTGCACCTGAGAAAAATGTGTATCCTGCTGCTTTTGGGTGCAGAGTTCTGTAGATATCTGTTAGGTCCATCTGTTCTACTGTGTTGTTCAGTGCCTTTGTGTCTTTACTTATTCTCTGTCTGGTTGATCTGTCCTTTGGAGTGAGTGGTGTGTTGAAGTCTACTAAAATGAATGCATTGCTGTCTATTTCCTCCTTTAATTCTGTTAGTATTTGTTTCACATATGCTGGCACTCCTGTGTTGGGTGCATATATATTTATAATGGTTATATCTTCTTGTTGGACTGACCCCTTTATCATTATGTAATGTCCTTGTTTATCCCTTGCTACTTTCTTCGTTTTGAAGTCTATTTTGTCTGATACAAGTACTGCAACACCTGCTTTTTTCTCCTTGTTGTTTGCATGAAATATCTTTTTCCATCCCTTCACTTTTAGTCTGTGTATGTCTTTGCGTTTAAAGTGAGTCTCCTGAAGGCAGCATGTAGATGGGTCTTGTTTTTTTATCCATTCAGTGACTCTATGTCTTTTGACTGGTGCATTCAGTCCATTTACATTTAGAGTGATTATGGATAGGTATGTACTTATTGGCATTGCAGGCTTCAGATTCGTAGTTACCAAAGGTTCAAGGTTAACTTCTCTACTATCTAAAAGTCTAACAACTAAATATGCTATTACAAACACAATCTAAAGGTTCTTTGTTTGCTTCCTCCTTTTTCTTTCTATTCCATTCTTTATGTATTAGGTATCATATTCTGTACTGTTTGTCTATCCCTTGATTGAATTTGGGAATAGTTAATTTTTCATTTTCTTATTAATTAGCTGTTCTATTTTCTTTACTGTGGTTTTATTACCTCTGGTGACAGCTATTAATCTGTAGGAACACTTCCATCTATAGCAGTCCCTCCAAAATACACTGTAGAGATGGTTTGTGGGAGGCAAATTCTCTCAGCTTTTGCTTATCTGGGAATTTTTCAATCCCTCCTTCAAATTTAAATGATAGTCTTGCCAGATAAAGTAATCTTTGTTGAAGGCCCTTCTGCTTCATTGCATTAAATACATCATGCCACTCCCTTCTGGCCTGTAAGGTTTCTGCTGAGAAGTCTGAAGATAGCCTGATGGGTTTTCCTTTGTATGTGATCCTATTTCTCTCTCTGGCTGCTTTTAATAGTCCTTATCCTTGATCTTTGCCGTTTTAATTACTATATGTCTTGCTGTTGTCTTTCTTGGGTCCCTTGTGTTGGGAGTTCTGCGCACCTCCATGGGCTGAGAGACTATCTCCTTCCCTAGATTGGGGAATTTTTCAGCAATCACCTCCTCAAAGACACTTTCTATCCCTTTTTCTCTCTCTTCTTCCTCTGGTACCCCTATAATGCGAATATTGTTCTGTTTGGATTGGTCACACAGTTCTCTCAATATTCTTTCATTCTTAGAGATCCTTTTTTCTCTCTGTGCCTCAGCTTCTTTATATTCCTCTTCTCTAGTCCTATTTCATTTATTGTCTCCTCCACCATATCCAATCTGCTTTTAATACCATCCATTGTGTTCTTCAGTGATTGGATCTCTGACTGGAATTCATTCCTGAGTTCTTGAATATCTTTCCGTACCTCCATGAGCATGTTAATGATTTTTATTTTGAACTCCCTTTCAGGGAGAGTCATAAGGTCCATATCATTTAAATCTTTCTCAGGAGTTGTGTTCGTAATTTTACTCTGGATCAGGTTCCTTTGGCGTTTCATAGTTGTGTATGGCGCCCTCTAGTGCCCAGAAGCTCTACTCTCTGGAGCTGCTCAGCCCCTGAAGCCATGCGGGGATTGTAGGGGAGTAGTATTGGTGCCTCCGGGGAGGAAAGGGGTGTTTGCTGGTTCCTGGCTGCTATGCCTGTCTCTACTGCCTGAACCAGTGGGCTGAGCACACAGGTATAAGCCTCTGTGCTTTGCATTTTTAGTTGCTATAGACAGATCTTCCCTCTGGCTGGCCTAACACCAGGGATGGATTTCCCGGTTTGCAAGCCCAGTGGGGCTGGCCAGAAGAAAGGCGCACAAGTCTGCCTGTCACAGAAGGGGTCTTGGAGCTGTGTAGGCAGCCAGGGAGCTGGAGCACCTGAATTTGTGAAAGCTCCCACCCTGCTGGGCAGAGTGCACCCGGACAATTTTGTCTGCCTGTCCTTTCTCTTGAGCAGTAAGCTCCGTGCAATCCTTGCCCCTTTAGCAGCTCTCTCACTAAGGGCTTCTTTGTTAGGAAGTCTCTCAGACTGCCCACCCTTCTTTTGTCCCCGAGCAGCTGGGTATGGATCCCTGCTTTCACAAGCAGCTGGATTCTTAGTCTCTCCAAGAATTCTGCCTGTCTTAGCTTTCCAACCCCCTAATTACAAGAGTATCATGCAAGCACCATGTAATGTAGGTTTGTGCTCCCAGAGCTGATCTCCAGAGTTAGGTATTCAGCAGTCCCAGATCTCCTCTCCCTCCCTGCTCCATTCCTGTTCCTCCCACTGGTGAGCTGGGATGGGGGAAGGGCTTGGATCCCGCAGGACCACAGCTTTAGTACGTTACCCTTTTCTGTGAGGGCTGCTCTTGTCTACAGGTGTATGCAGTTTGTTGCCGTCTTCTTTCCCGTTGCTCTTTCAAGAGTAGTTGTAGTAGCTTTATTTTCATATTATATGAGGTTTTAGGAGGAAGCCTCTGTCTCACCTCTCACACCGCCATCTTTAATCCCCCCTCAAAGTCTTTTTTTTTTTTAACTCGTTTCCCTTTACTCTTAAATTGAAAAGTCTAGGGAGTAATCAAAATTGATAAGGAGTCAAAGGAAACTATTGTAGATCCAGCATGTAAATAGCAAAATAGTAATGTGGTTAGTGAGAGCTCTTATCCTTCTCTAAGAAAATACAAGCACAAATTATTCTAATAATTTACATTTTTTATTGCCAATATAGTTGGCTTGGATTATGTCAGACAGTAGAGAAGAGTACATTTTTATTGAGGAACCAGGACCTGAGTGTTCCATCTTTGGAAGAGGAAAATATGTAGTTAATTTTCATGATTCCTATTAAAAGAACAATAAACTTTTGAGCATATGGGTTAAGCAAGGGAACTACAGAACAGGGCTAATTGAATCTTCAGCAGGAAGAATTTGAGATAAGCAGGTTTCTATGATTTCATAAGATGAATTTTTTTGGGACAGTGAGAACATAAAAAGAAATTCAAGAATGAAAAGTCGATAAACACCCTGAATTGTTTTAATCATGGAGTTCGCTGCTTTTTTTATAATTTATTTTAGTATTATTAATCTACAATTGCATGTGCAATATTGTGGTGCTTAAACTACCCTCTTCATCAGGTCCCCCCCACCAACCCCATTACAGTCACTGTCCATCAGCATAGTGAGGTGCTATAGAATCACTACTTGTCTTCCCTGAGTTGTACAGCCCTCTCCGCGCCCCCGCAACATACGTCTGCTAATCGTAATGCCCCTTTTTGCCCTTTGTCCCACCCTTCCCACCCCTCTTCCCTAGTGCCTTTCCATTTGGTAACTGTTAGTCCATTCTTGGATTCTGTGAGTCTGCTGCTGCTTTGTTCCTTCAGTTTTTTTCTTTGTTATTATACTCCACATATGAATGAGATCATTTGATATTTGTCTTTTTCCACTTGGCTTATTTCACTGAGCATAATACCCTCAAGCTCTGTCCATGTTGTTGCAAATGGTAGGATTTTTTTTCCTCTTATGGCTGAAGAGTATTCTATTGTGTATATGTACCGCATCTTCTTTATCCATTCATCTGCTGATGGACACTTAGGTTGCTTCCATTTCTTGTCTATTGTAAATAGTGCTGCGATAAACATAGAGGTGCATATGCCTTTTTCACTACTTGTCTTCCCTGAGTTGTACAGCCCTTCCCATGCCACCCCCCCACATTATGTCTGCTAACCATAATGCCCCTGTTTCCCCTTTGTCCCTCCCTTCCCACCCCTCTTCCATAGTCCCTTTCCCTTTGGTAACTGTTAGTCCATTCTTGGGTTCTGAGAGTCTGCTGCTGCTTTCTTCCTTCAGTTTTTTTCTTTGTTATTATACTCCATGATGAGTGAGATCATTTGATATTTGTCTTTTTCCGCTTGGCTCATTTCACTGAGCATAATACCCTCAAGCTCCATCCATGTTGTTGAAAATGGTAGGATTTGTTTTCTTCTTACAGCTGAATAGTATTCTATTGTGTATATGTATCACATCTTCTTTATCCATTCATCTACTGATGGACACTTAGGTTGCTTCCATATCTTGGCTATTGTAAATAGTGCTGTGATAAACATAGGGGTGCATATGCCTTTTTCAAACTGGGCTGCTGCATTCTTAGGGTAAATTCCTAGGAGTGGGATTCCTGGGTCAAATGGTATTTCTATTTTGAGTTTTTTGAGGAACCTCCATACTGCTTACCACAATGGTTGAACTAATTTGCAGTCCCACCAGCAGTGTAGGAGGGTTCCCTATTATCCACATCCTTGCCAACATTTGTTGTTGTTTGTCTTTTGGATGTTGGCCATCCTTACTTGTGTGAAGTGATATCTTATTGTGGTTTTAATCTGCATTTCTCTGATGATTAGTGATGTGGAGCATCTTTTCATGTGCCTATTGGCCATCTGAATTTCTTCTTTGGAGAAGTGTGTATTCATGTCCTCTGCCCATTTCTTAATTGGATTATTTACTTTATGTTTGTTGAGATGCATGAGTTCTTTATATATTTTGGATGTCAACCCGTTATCGGATATGTCATTTATGAATATATTCTCCCATACTGTGGGATGTCTTTTTGTTCTACTGATGATGTCCTTTGCTGTACAGAAGCTTTTCAGCTTGATATAGTCCCACTTGTTCATTTTTGCTTTTGTTTCCCTTGCCCGGGGAGATATGTTCATGAAGAAGTCGCTCATGTTTATGTCCAAGAGATTTTTGCCTATGTTTTTTTCTAAGAGTTTTATGGTTTCATGACTTACATTCAGGTCTTTGATCCACCTTGAGTTTACCTTTGTGCATGGGGTCAGACTGTAGTCCAGTTTCATTCACTTACATGTAGCTGTCCAGTTTTTCCAACACCAGCTGCTGAAGAGGCTGTCATCTCCCCATTGTATATCCAACGCTCCTTTATCAAATATTAATTGACTGTATATATTTGGGTTAATGTTTGGATTTTCTATTCTGTTTCACTGGTCTGTGGGTATGTTTTTGTGCCAATACCACATTGTCTTGATTACTGTGGCTTTGTACTAGAGCTTGAAGTCAGGGAGAGTAATTCCCCATTTTATTCTTCCTCCTCAGGATTGCTTAGCTATTCAGGGTCTTTTGTGGTTCCATATGAATTTTAGAGTTATTTGTTCCAGTTCATTGAAGAAAGCTGTTGGTAGTTTGATAGGGATTGCCTTGAATCTGTAGATTGCTTTAGGTAGTATAGCCATTTTGACAATATTTATTCTTCCTAGCCAAGAGCATGGGATGCATTTCCATTTGTTAGTGTGCTCTTTAATTTCTCTTAGGAGTGTCTTGTAGTTTTCATGGTATAGGTCTTTCACTTCCTTCGTTGGGTTTATTCCTATGTATTTTATTCCTTTTGATGCAATTGTGAACGGAATTGTTTTTCTGATTTCTCTTTCTGTTAGTTCATCGTTAGTGTATAGGAAAGCAACAGATTTCTGTGTGTAAATTTTGTATCCTGCAACTTTTCTGAATTCAGATATTAGATCTAGTAGTTTTGGAGTGGAGTCTTTAGGGTTTTTTATGTACAATATAATGTCATCTGCAAATAGTGACAATTTGACTTCTTCTTTACCAGTCTGGATGCCTTGTATGTCTTTGTTTTGTCTGATTGCTGTGTCTAGGACCTCCAGTAATATGTTGAATAACAGTGGAGAGAGTGGGCATCCCTGTCTTGTTCCCGATCTTAGATGAAAAGCTTTGAGCGTCTCGCTGTTAAGTATGATGTTAGCTGTGGGTTTGTCATACATGGCCTTTATGATGTTGAGGTACTTGCCCTCTATACCCATTTTGTGGAGAGTTTTAATCATGAATGGATGCTGAATTTTGTCAAATGCTTTTTCAGCATCTATGGAGATGATCATGTGGTTTTTGTTCTTCTTTTTGTTGGTGTGGTGGATGATGTTGATGGATTTTCGAATGTTGTACCATCCTTGCATCCCTGGGATGAATCCCACTTGATCATGGTGTATGATCCTCTTGATGTATTTTTGAATTCGCTTTGCTAATATTTTGTTAAGTATTTTTGCATCCACATTCATCAGGCATATTGGTGTGTAGTTTTCTTTTATGGTGAGGTCTTTGCCCGGTTTTGGTATTAGAGTGATGCTGGCTTCATAGAATGAGTTTGGAAGTATTCCCTCCTCTTCTATTTTTTGGAAAACTTTAAGGAGAATGGGTGTTATTTCTTCTCTATATGTCTGGTAGAGTTCAGAGGTGAATCCTTCTGGTCTGGGGCTTTTGTTCTTGGGTAGTTTTTTGATTACTGATTCAATTTCATTGCTGGTGATTGGTGTGTTTAGTTTTTCTGTGTCTTGTTTTATCAGTCTTGGAAGTTTGTATTTTTCTAAGAATTTGTCCATTTCTTCTAGGTTTTCCAGCTTGTTAGCATATAGATTCTCATAGTATTCTCTTATAATTCTTTGTATTTCTGTGGAGTCCGTTGTTGTTTTTCCTGTCTCATTTCTGATTTTGTTTGAGTGTGTAGATTCTCTTTTTCTCTTAATGAGTCTCGCTAGGGGTTTATCTATTTTGTTTATTTTTTCAAAGAACCAGCTCTTGGTTTCATTGATTTTTTTCTATTGTTTTATTCATCTCAATTTTATTTATTTCTTCTCTGATCTTTCTTATGTCCCTCCTTCTGGTGACTTTGGGCCTCATTTGTTCTTCTTTTTCCCATTTCAGTAATTGTGTCTTTAGACTATTCAGTTGGGATTGTTCTTCCTTCTTTAAATAGGCCTGGATTGCAATACACTTTCCTCTTAGAACTGCCTTTGCTGCGTCCCACAGAAGTTGTGGCTTTGTGTTGTTGTTATTAGTCTCCATATATTGTTTGATTTCTGTTTTGATTTGATCATTGACCCATTGATTGTTTAGGAGAATGTTGTTAAGTCTCCATGTATTTGTGAGCCCTTTTGTTTTCTTTGTACAATTTATTTCTAGTTTTATACATTTTTGATCTGAGAAGTTTGTTGGTAGAATTTCAATATTTTTGAATTTACTGAGGTTCTTTTTGTGGCCTAGTATGTGCTTTATTCTGGAAAATGTTCCATGTGCAGTTGAGAAGAATGTGTATCCTTCTGCTTTTGGGTGTAGAGTTTTGTAGATGTCTGTTAGGTCCATCTGTTCTAGTGTGTTGTTCAGTGCCTTTGTGTCTTTAGTTATTTTCTGTCTTGTTGATCTGTCCTTTGGAGTGAGTGGTGTGTTGAAGTCTCCTAAAATGAATGCATTGCTGTCTATTTCCTCCTTTAATTCTGTTAGTATTTGTTTCACAAATGCTGGTGCTCCTGTGTTGGGTGCATATATATTTATAATGGTTATATCTTCTTGTTGGACTGACCCCTTTATCATTATGTAATGTCCTTCTTTATCTCTTGCTACTTTCTTTTGTTTTGAAGTCTATTTTGTCTGATACAAGTACTGCAACACCTGCTTTTTTCTCCTTGTTGTTTGTATGAAATATCTTTTTCCATCCGTTCATCTTTAGTCTGTGTATATCTTTGGGTTTGAGGTGAGTCTCCTGTGAGCAGCATATAGATGGGTCTTGCTTTTTTATCCACTTAGTAACTCTGTGTCTTTTTATTGGTGCATTCAGTCCATTTACCTTTAGGGTGATTATCGATAGATATGTACTTATTGCCATTGCTGGCTTTAGATTCGTTGTCACGAAATGTTCAAGGGTTGCTTCTTTACTATCTGATAATCTCACTTAACTTTCTTGTTACATTATTGTAAACACAGTCTGATGTTTCTTTATTTCTCTCCCTTCTTATTCTTCCTCCTCCATTCTTTATATACTTCGTGTTTTATTCTTTGCCTTAGTTAGTTTTGGATTGTCTGCTTTCTCTGCTATGAATTTTTTTTTTCTGGTGACGTCTTTTTAGCCTTAGGAGTGCTTCCCTCTAGAACAGTCCGTTTAAGATATCCTGTAGAGGTGGTTTATGGGAGGCAAACTCTTTCAGCTTTCGCTTGCCTGGAAATTGTTTAATCCCTCCGTCATATTTAAATGATAATCGTGCTGGATACAATATTCTTGGTTCGAGGCCCTTCTGTTTCATTACGTCAAATATATCATGCCATTCTCTTCTGGCTGTAAGGTTTCTGTTGAGAAGTGTGATGATAGTCTGATGGGTTTTCCTTTGTAGGGGATCTTTTTTCTGTGTCTAGCTCCCTTTAATACTCTGTCCTTATCTTTGATCTTTGCCATTTTAATTATTATGTGTCTTGGTGTTGTCTTCCTTGGGTCCCTTGTGTTGGGAGATCTGTGGGCTTCCATGATCTGAGAGACTGTTTCCTTCCCAAGCCTGGGGAAGTTTTCAGCAATTATTTCTTCAAAGACACTTTCTATCCCTTTTACTCCCTCTTCTTCTTCTGGTACTCGTATAATGCCAAAATTGTTCCGTTTGGATTGGTCACACAGTTCTCTTAATATTCTTTCATTCCTAGAGATCCTTTTATCTCTCTCTGCCTCAGCTTCTCTGTATTCCTGTTCTCTGATTTTTATTCCATTAACAGTCTCTTGCATCTCGTCCAGTCTGCTGCTAAGCCCGTCAATCGCTTGTCTCATCTCTGCATTGTCTTTCCTCACTTTCTCCTTTAGGTCTTCCATATTTCTCTGTAGATCCATCAGTATGCTTATGGCTTTTATTCTGAGTTCTTTTTCAGGAAGACTGTGCATGGCCATCCCATCAGGCTCCCTCTATGTTGCCTGGGTCTGGATAAGCTTTGTTTGTACCATATTTCTCTGTCTTTTCTTGTCGATAGAAGTGATCAGAAAAAGAAAAAAAGAAGATAAGCAAAAAAGAGAAAAAAAACCCACCTGGTGTAGTTTCTGTGAGGATGCTGTAGGTCGTGCTGCTGCTCCACCATTCCACAGCCACGCCGCTCCGCCGGGTTCTTTGTGATTCAGGCCGGGGAGGGAATGAATCAGAGGCTGCTGATTTGTTGGGAAGTCTCAGTGCAACTGCTTTTCCCAGCTTCAGTCCAAGGGGACCGAAATTCCCCAGGGCTCCCAGCCTGCTTCGCTGAGTGCCCTGGGACGATCCTGCTCCTCTGTTGGGCCCCTGTCTCTTTAAGACCCCTAAAAAA
This sequence comes from Smutsia gigantea, assembly GCA_032199065.1. Classification (NCBI taxonomy): domain Eukaryota; kingdom Metazoa; phylum Chordata; class Mammalia; order Pholidota; family Manidae; genus Smutsia; species Smutsia gigantea. The sequence goes on from JAVSCE010012704.1 coordinate 30,413, forward strand.
GCGTGTGCTTTTCTTTTGTCCCAGGGAACCGGCTGAGTGGATCTGCTGTCTTGGATCCTCCACCTCTGTCTCTCCAATCTCTGATACACTGCATGAAGTGTGTCAATGCTCCCGGCGCAGATCACCAGGGCTCGTTATTTGGCAGGCCTGTGCTTCCACTCACTCCCTTCTCTGAATCCTCTCCTCCTGGCGGAACAGTGGGATGGGGGAGTGCTCAGGTCCCGTTGGGTCATGGCTCCGTATCTTACCCGCTTCGCTCATTAGGTGCCAAGTCCTCTCAGGTGTAGCTGCAGGCTGGGTGTTCTTCTGTATCTTCTGGTCTCTCTTTTAGGAATAGTTGTATTTGTTGTATTTTCATAAATATATTTGGTTTTGGGAGGAGATTTCTGGCACCCTACTCATGCCACCATCTTCCTGGAAGTTCGAGTTCCTTGCTTTTTATCTTTTTGTTTTTATTTCCCATACAAAGAATCCTAAATAGAAACGAAGTGTATTTCTAGGTAGTATTGTAGGACTCAGTAGTTTAAACTGAATTTAGTTTTGCTTTGGATATCTGAATGGGTTAGGAAAATTCCTTTTGGACAACTGGGGACCAGAAGACCAGACAGGCACCACCATATCTTTTTCTTTGCTATGCAAATTATAATTCAGCGTATTAAAGTTTTTCTAATGTTATATTCTCTTTAAATACAGACAGAGAGTAAGAATAAATAAAACTGTTCCTTTTTTTCCTCCACATTCTAAACAATAATAAATTTTTCTTGGCAAAACCATATTAATTTTAGCAATGTTTTTTTATAGTTCATTTTGAATGAAGTTGTAAAAAGGGGAATTATTTTATGCTCAAATGTGTGCTAACCAAGGTAGCTTGCTGTAGATATTTGGTATCTTTTTAGAATGCGTATGTTTAGAAAAATCTTTTTTCTGGAATTATGTCCTTAAACTTTTAAACCTAGTTATACCATCCTCACTTATAAGGGGTTTATGAACTATTTGGGGTATTTCAGGAAATCTTTTCATACTGATGCAAACAGGAGACTTTAGTATTATTGTAAAAAATTAAAAAAAAGGAAGATTTGTGAAACTATGTCTCATTAATGAATTTTACTCACTGTATCAAATTAAACTCTTCTTTTTGCTCATAGTCTGGCTGATACGCAGTTTAGTTTTCTGAGAATTTCCCTTCAAAGACAAGATACATTTATATGTAACACATTTCATTCTTAAATAAAATCTAAAATATTTAAGATGGACAGCAAAATATTTTTCATTTTTTAAAGTAGCCATGACTGATGAAAGCCATTTCTGACTAACTCAGGTGTTAATTAATTGATGTAGTTACCACATCCCTTATATGTAAAAGTATTCAAACCTTGAGATCTTTGGTTTTCCATTCTTGATGGTCATGATGTTGTCGTCATTTTTTGCAAATCGTAGAAAAGTTGTAGGAACTAACCTAAAAATTACTTTTTTTTCCCCTATAAGCTGCTGCTCACCAGCTGTGTGATCTCAGGGAGGCAGGCCTGTGTTATCCTCCTTTGGCAATGATTTATGCTTTTACAGAGAGCAAATTTATGGCCCTTATCTGTTGAAGATTTTTATGAATGACTGGTGTAAATCAAGAACTGAATGACTCTTTCTCCCTTTGAGCCTAAATCTCTGATTAGGAGATTGATTTCTGAGTAACTCTTTGGTACTTACTAAAATTATCATCTTCTACTAATTTTCTGTATTTCGGCATAAACTGAATAACTAAAATGTAACTTAGTAGCAGTGTGATAGATCTGTTTTTCTTCTGTTAGGCAACTATGCAATTCACCTATACCCTTCATATAACTCAACTCAGTTAATAGAAAACAAATTTATGTACTGGGAATCCCCATTAATGGGAATAGCCAAAGCAACTACATCTACTTTTTAGGCAGGAGAGCGAAAAATGAAATACACATTTAATTTTAAAGGGATTTATGACAAAATGTGCCATTAATTAGGGAAAATTGGTAAATAGAAAAAGTAATTTCTTAGACTTTTATAGACTAAAATCCTTTTATGGGAAGTTCTAGAAAAGTATAGAAACATGTTAGCCCAAGAGCTTTTGAACACACTAAGAGGCTTTACTTCAGGAACACATATCTTTCTAAAAATAAGTTGGAGGACATAGGAGTCCACGTAGAATGGCATGCTGAAGTCAGGTAGCTTAAAAAAATAATTTCAAAAGCACTATTATCCTCTCCCACATATAACTCCCTCCCCCCAATTCTTTTTGATGTATAAATGACTACTTATAGGTGGAAGGGTTACAAATTTGAACTTATTTTCTTAGACAAATGTTCCTTTATTTTCCTCTTGTTTGATGCAGTTGTATAACTTGAACAGTTAACTATGGAAGAAATGGTTGGTCAGCAGATGAGTTGATGTTAGCTAGCTTTAAATGGAACTTTCACTACACTAAGAAGAGAAGGACAGTGCTGGTCTCATAGTGGGTGCTCAATAAGTATTTATTAAAGGACAGAGGAAGGAGAGCAGCCTTATGGGAGGATGACAGCATTAGAGAGCTCTAAGTGCAGTGATGGGCCCAGGGATGAAAGAGGACAGTGCACTGGATGACTGAGATGAGAATGGCTGCAGATTGTGTCTCTGGAGTTGGACCCATTTCCAACACTTACTAGCTGTGTGACTCTAGGCAAGTTACCTTCTCTGTGCCTCATTTTCTTTATCTCTAAATAACTGTAATAAGAGAACCTATCTCCTACGTTTGTTAGGAGGATTAACTGAGTTAATATGTAGAAGTAAAGCACTTGAATATTACTTGGCACATGGCATTTAACAAACATTGGCAAGTTAGTACCCTGGCTATACAGTTGAAGTCATTCTCAACACCTCTCTAGATAGTCACCACCTGCTCAATTCTACATTTCATTATTTTTTAAAGATGTTTTCTCCATCTTGAGGCCACAGCCTTAGCTGATAGACACCCAATATCTCATATTAATTCAGTTACTTTTAATAAAAATTTTCTAAAGTCCATCCTGTTTGCTTTGATCAGTTTTCTAAAATGCTGATCTTGCTCTGCCACTCTCCTTAAATCCCTTCATTGGTTCCGTGTCATCCTAAAGTATTTGTAATTAATCTTCAGCATTAAAGGCATGCATCAGCCCTCAGAATTTAGCCCTTGCTTGCCTTTTTAGCCTCATCTCCCAACAGATAATTTGTGAACATCATATCATTTAATTCTTACTACAGTTTTCCAAAGGATGTGCAGGCATTCCTCAGCAAGGCAGTGCAGGTTGGTACCAGTGGCAGTGCAAGCTGGGCTGTACAAAGTGTTCTTAATAACCAATGGGAAAAATTAAGAGTTTCAGGACATTTAAAAATTTTTTGTTAAAACAACAAAAACTCTTACTGTCATTATGAATATGTAGAGAAATGAAAAAATGGTAAAACTAATATTGTTTTAGTACACTGTAATGTTAAAATACTAGAAGCATTGAGAATTAAAAACATAAAGAGCAAACAGTTTCTCCCTTCTTCACCTTGTTGTGTAACATATAGTATGGAGCATTTGGTAAATTCTCATACTCTTCCAAGTTTGGAGCAGCTTCCAACATTTTATCCTTTGTGCTTTCAATGTTACAAAGTATCTCCTGGAGTTCCTTTAATGTGAAGGTCTTTGCCAGCATCACTTCACCTGGAAATCTTTTATCCTTTTGCTTTATGTTAAATGAGCTGCCTTTGCTGAGTCCCTATGACCACACCAGTGGTGTCAACATTCCCATGTCAGCTATTTCTTCTGTAAACCCCATTTATGCTTGATTCACATTTCACTTCCAGTTTTAGCACTGCTTGTTTCTTTGCTGCACTTTCATCTTTGTTTTGGCCAAAATTGTCTTTGTATTTTGCATTTTTGTAAGATGTCAAGAGGGTTTATTTATCACTGGAAGACAAGGAGGCAACACAACTTCACACTTTGCTGCCTGCATGTGAACTAACAGATACACAGTGACCAATCACTGACAGGCTTTGATAGAATGATATGACTGGTCATGGATCATGTTACACATCTGTTACTTAAGTAGTGATTGTGGATGGAAGAGCTAGTGGTAAAATTTGTATATAATTATTCATGGTTATATACTATAGTAACTGACATTTAAAACTTGTTATTGGGGGAATGATGCTATTAAACTAAAATGTGGTAACTGAAATGTATGCATCTCAGAACTGTGCAAGGACAGCTTGCATGTTATAACTATTTACAAACAAATAAGCTGAGTCTTAGAAAGATTAAATAACTGCCTAAGGTCACATAGCTAAAAAGTGCTAGAAACTCATTAGCATAACTCTTTAAATGTCTCTGGTCTTTAATGTTATAAAGAGGCACAACCTGTCTCTTGATGCTTCTGTCAAAGATAATTTTGAGGCAGTCTGAATTACTAATGGATTGTCTAAAAAAAAAAATAGTCATCAGCATGTCTAATCAGGTCTGTAGCCCTGTGGGGACTCTGTCTCTGCCTAACTGGGCTGACCATGTAGTAGTTCCAAGGCTTGTAAGGAAAAAAAGATATTGTACAAATCTTCTGGAAGCTGGTAACACACCTGACCTTATATGAGGTTCTTTTTTTGGAATGAATCAAGAATCTTCAGTCTTGAGCAGTGAACGAGGGGCCAACCTGAAATAGAAAATTCTTGAGAAGAAAAGGAACATCTCAGTAGTCAAGTGGAGAAAAATGTCCTAAATTAACAGTGTAGATACCTGGTTAGCATGGGAGATAAGTAGACTGGATAAGGATGTTGAGTGAGCTGGCCTTCAGCATCTGGGATTCAGGGACAGCATTAACACTCTCTGCTCCATTCACTGCTCATTGGTGGAAGGGGTCCAGGTGAAGCAGGTAAATCTGAGTGAGACTGATTCTGAGATACAGTCTAGCTTTCAAAAGAGAGAAGCCCAGTTTGGAGCATCTAAAGTTGTTCAGTGTAGAGGAGAGCTGTGATATGGAGGTGGACTAAAAGGATTAATACTATAGCCTGGAAAGATGAAGATTGAGAAAAAATATGATTAAAGAAGGAAAAAGTGGCATTATTTAGTGTCTGTAAAATGCCAGGCCTTGTGCATGGCTTTTACTTATTAATCATGTAATCCTCATAAAAATCTTGTTATCAGGCATTACATTGAGACTCAGAAAATTTAAATAACTTTTCTAAGGTCACAGAGCTAGTAAGTGGTAAAGTGGAGATTTTCTTTTTTAAACCCAGACCCCTTTTAATGTAGTACATAGCTTTAAGTAGATGCCAGATGAAACCATTATTACAAAAAAGTAAGGTATTTAGGGAATGTACCTCACATCTTTGATCTTGAAATAAGCCTATTGTTTGGCCCCCAGAATGCACTTTTCTGTAGAAGTAATGTTTGAAAATGTGCTTTGGGTACCCCAGCCATACTCAAAAGCCTATTTTATATGCATTTCTATCTCTCTCTCTCTGTGTCTCTTTATATATATCTTTCTGTACTATTTAAAATGAATGTCATTATTATATAAAATACTACATTTTGAGTCTCAACTTGGGAATCCTGGGAAGTCTGCTCCCCACCTGGAGTGCAGCCCTTCTTATCAGCCACACTATTGATGAATAGAAGCATGGTAGCTTGTTAAATATTTACATCTGTGCAGGAATCTACATGTTTTTAAGAGAAGCAGCATTTCAGTGAATCACTTCTCAGGTATCCTAAATTTGAGAATAAGAGGAAGTTACTTGATATAATCTATCTTCCATTTCTCTGACCATGTAAGGGTCCTTAATACATTGTTTTTGTGTCTTGAGACTTTGTCTTATCTAACAAAGTTCTTTTGATAGAAAGTAACAGAAAAAGACTCTACCTACTAAAAAGATACTAATTCTAAGGCTGCGGTGGGTGTTTCACATTCAGATCTGCCAAATCCCCAAGGGGCGAGGGACTGAAAATCTGTTAGATCCTTGGGGACTTCTTTCTCGTTCTGGATCTTCCTTGCCTCACTACCTTTGCTTCTCTAGCTTTCAGGTCACTTGAAGCAAGCTTTTCTCTGCTTGTCAGCCTCATTCTTCGCTCTCCACTGACTGACTTGCTTTAGGCCTCTGAACGCACAGTCCTGCATGACTGTCCCCAGTTCATGGTTTTATATCGTCTCAATTCCAGTGATGAGCAGATTGTAATGAGAGTCTCTGAGACCTGATTCCACAATCCCAAAAGACAGAATGACTTCAGTTGATTTACCCTGAGTTAGGTAGCTATCCGTCACACTCAGGTCCCTGTCGGTAGCCAGTCCGAACCGTCCGTCTGATGGCACTGCCCAGATGCCCGGAAAGAAGGAACCGCCGTGCGGACCTCTGAAAGGAACGTCCCCACTATCTTTCCTTATTATTATGGTGTTTGGAAATGTTGTTATTGGTCACTTTCACCTAAATTAGAAAACCAAATTTAATATACCCTGGGAGAAATGCCAGAGGCAAGATCCCCCTAATTCTTCCAGGTGGCAAAGATACCTCGAGACAACTGCTGGGCATAAAAGCCACGGGGCATGAATCTGCAAAGGAGTAAGAAGAGCTCACCTGTTCAAAGAACACTGCTTCTCTCTCACCAACTGCACATCTACCTGTCTGGCCCCGGAAGATGGCTGGTTAGCCAGAGACGGGTAAGATTCCTCAAGGGAGGAGCAACCTAAGACAGGCACAGTCGCAGGGGGGCCATCAGGTGAACAACAGGGGGTCAACAGAGGTGAGGCTCAGAACCTCACCCCCCCAGTTTTGAGAGAAATCTCCTGCGCGCATGGCTGTTGTTGCCCTTGTCTTGTTTGAATCAACACTTAGCCTATAGGCATGGATCTGACAGTTTACACTTGCTTTCTTACTGCTTTAAACTTTACTTTCCATCTTTATTTTTACATCAAGATTTAAACAGCTATTAGAAACTGTAATCTTTATTACTTTTACCTACTACTTCAACATTTTATTAAAGAATATTAGGAGGGGGATGCGGAGAAGATACTGGAAACAACTATCAAAATTATAATAAATAAGAATTGTTTGAGTAAGTTCCAGTTCCCTCTCCCCACCCAACTCAGCCCCGTGAGGAATTTCTAAATGACTCCGAGACCTGTTGGGTCCCAGGGAATAAGAGAACAATAAAGGAAAGTTTGCATGAATGATTATATGCAAAAGGGCCTGGCATGATTGCAGAGACTCTCCCAATAGAAAAGATTACTGTTATAGATATTATTGTAAATGATTTAAGGAAACTCTAAGGCAGACATGCCCCTGTTTTCCCCCCACTAGGAAGAGAAGTGGCCCGACTAGGTCTCTATGCCTTCTGATTTAGTGGTCATTATCCCCTTACCTCAGGTACAATGCTTTCGTCTCTGTGAAACTGGGCACCTACCCAAGAGTACAGATTTTTCAGTTCCCGCAATTGTAGTTAGCTTAGTCTTGCTACACTGCTTTCATGATACACTGTTTTGATGTTTTTCTTTAAATCTGCACATAATGTTTTTGACCTAGAAAAATAGACTTAGCTATACTTGTTAATCAGATGAATAGTAACCATGGCTATTTTAGAATCAATAATAAAGAAACTGCAAGTAGGGCTCAGGCCAACCAGGCGTGAGGGAACATTTTGAGAATTAAGTCATGTTTGTTCCAAAACTGCTAGAGAAGCCAAGCAAGCATAAGTGCAAAAAATTAGTGATTGCTAAGGCACCAATAATCTAATCTTTAAAGATTGACCTTTATGTAATTATTATTTCTGAAAAGATCAAATGATCTAATCTTTGTGAAACTGCATACTCAAAACATTTATAACTTTGCTAAGCTTCAATAAAACAGCCCAGGCTCAGCTTTTGCTAGTGTCTGTGTCCTCATTCATTTTACTCAGCCGCCGATGCCATCCATCCTTCAGGGACCCCTGGACAAGCTGGAGCTGGACTCCGG
>JAVSCE010012705.1:0-103566 GCA_032199065.1 Smutsia gigantea
ACATCTTCTTTATCCATTCATCTACTGATAGACACTTAGGTTGCTTCCATTTCTTGCCTACTGTAAATAGTGCTGTGATAAACATAGGGGTGCATATGTCTTTTTCAAACTGGGCTGCTGCATTCTTAGGGTAAATTCCTAGGAGTGGAATTCCTGGGTCAAATGGTATTTCTATATTGAGTCTTTTGAGGAACCTCCATATTGTTTCCACAATGGTTGTACTAATTTACATTCCTACCAGCAGTGTAGGCCGGTTCCCCTTTCACCACTTCCTGCCAACATTTGTTGTTATTTGTCTTTTGGATGGTGGCCAACCTAACTGGTGTGACATGATATCTCATTGTGTTTTTAATTTGCATTTCTCTGATGACTAGTGATGTGGAGCATCTTTTCATATGCCTATTGGCCATCTGAAATTTTTGTTTGGAGAAGGGTCTGTTTAGCTCCTCTGCCCATTTTTTAATTGTCTTATTTGCTTTTTGTTTGTTGAGGTGTGTAAGCTCTTTATATAATTTGGATGTCAACCCCTTATCGGATATGTCATTTATGAAAATATTCTCCCATACAGTAGGAAGTCTTTTTGTTCTACTGATGGTATCCCTTGCTGTACAGATGCTTTTTAGTTTGATATAGTCCCATTCATTCATTTTTTCTTTTATTTTCCTTGCCCGGGGAGATATGTTCATAAATATGTTGCTTGTGTTTATGTGCAAGACATTTTTGCCTTTATTTTTTCTAAGAGTTTTATGGTTTCATGACTTACACTCAGGTCTTTGATCCATTTTGAGTTTACTTTTGTGTATGGGGTTAGACAGTAATACAGTTTCATTCTCTTACATGTAACTGTCCAGTTTTGCCAACACCAGCTGTTGAAGAGGCTGTCATTTCCCCATTGTATATCCATGGTTCCTTTATCATATATTAATTGACCATATATTCTTGGGTGTATATCCGGACACTCTATTCTATTCCACTGGTCTAGGGTCTGTTCTTGTACCAGTATAAAATTGTCTTGATTACTGTAGCTTTGTAGTAGAGCTTGAAGTCAGGGAGCATAATTCCCTCTGCTTTATTCTTTCTTGTCAGGATTGCTTTGGCTATCCGGGGTCTTTTGTGATTCCATATGAATTTTAGAACTATTTGCTCTAGTTCATAGAAGAATACTGTTAGTATTTTGATAGGGATGGCCTTGAATCTGTAGATTGCTTTAGGCAGATTGGCCATTTTGACAATATTAATTTTTTCTAGCTAAGAGAATGGGATGAATTTCCATTTATTAGTGTCCTCTTTTAATTTCTCTTAAGAGTGTCTTGTAGTATTCAGGTATAGGTCTTCACTTCCTTGGTTAGGTTTATTCTTAGGTATTTTATTCTTTTTGATGCAATTGTGAATGGAGTTTTTTTCCTGATTTCTCTTTCTGCTAGTTTATCATTAGTGTATAGGAATGTAACATTTCTGTGTATTAATTTTGTATCCTGCAACTTTGCTCAATTCAGATATTAGATCTAATAGTTTTGGAGTGGATTCTTTAGGTTTTTTTATGTTATATATCATGTCATCTGCAAACAGGGACAGTTCGAGTTCTTCCTTGCCAATCTGGATGCCTTTTATTTCTTTGTGTTATCTGATTGCCATGGCTAGAACCTCCAGTACTATGCTGAATAAAAGTGGGGAGAGTGGACATGCTTATCTTGTTCTCAATTTTAAAATAAAAGGTTTCAGACTCTCGGTGTTAAGTATAATGTTCACTGTGGGTCTGTCATATATAGCCTTTATTATGTTGAGGTACTTGCCCTCTGTACCCATTTTGTTGAGAGTTTTTATCATGAATGGATGTTGAATTTTGTCAAATGCTTTTTGAGCATCTATGGAGATGATCATGTGTTTTTTTTCCTTCTTTCTGTTGATGTAGTGGATGATGTTGATGGATTTTCAAATGTTGTACCATCCTTGCATCCCTGGGATGAATCCCACTTGATCATGATGGATGATCTTTTTGATGTATTTTTAATTCAGTTTGCTAATATTTTGTTGAGTATTTTTGAATCTATGTTCATCAGGGATATTAGTCTGTAGTTTTCTTTTTTTGTGGTGTCTTTGCCTGGTTTTGGTATTAGAGTAATGTTGGTCTCATAGAATGAGTTTAGGAGTATTCCCTCCTCCTCTAATTTTTGGAAACCTTTAATGAGGATGGGTATTAGGTCTTCACTAAATGTTTGATAAAATTCAGCAGTGAAACCATCTAGTTCAGGTATTTTGTTCTTAGGTAGTTTTTTGATTACCAATTCAATTTCTTTGCTGGTAATCAGTCTATTCAGAGTTTCTGTTTCTTCCTGGGTCAGCCTTGGAAGGTTATGTTTTTCAAGAAAGTTGTCCATTTCTTCTAGATTATCCCGTTTGTTAGCATATAATTTTTCATAGTATTCTCTCATAATTCTTTGTATTTCTGTGGTATCCATACTGATTTTTTATTCCTCATTCCTGATTCTGTTTATGTGTGTAGACTCTCTTTTTTTATTGATAAGTCTGGGTAGGGGTTTTCTATTTCATTCATTTTCCAAAGAACCAGCTCCTGCTTTCATGGATTCTTTCTATTGTTTTATTCTTCTCAATTTTATTTATTTATGCTCTAATCTTGATTATGTCCCACCTTCTACTGACTTTGGGCCTCATTTTTTCTTCCTTTTCTAGTTTCATTAATTCTGAGTTTGAACTGTTCATTTGGGATTGTTCTTCTTTCCTGAGGTAGGCCTGTATTGCAATATATTTCCCTCTTAGCACAGCCTTCGCTACATCCCACAGATTTTGTGGTGTTGAATTATTGTTGTCATTTGTCTCCATATATTGTTTGATCTCTGTTTTAATTTGGTCATTGATCCATTGATTATTTAGGAGCATGTTATTAAGCCTCCATGTGTTTGTGGGCTTTTTTGTTTTCTTGGTGAAATTTATTTCTAGTTTCATAACTTTGTGATCTGAGAAGCTGGTTGGTACAATTTCCATCTTTTTGAATTTACTGAGGTTCTTTTTGTGGCCTCATGTATGATCTTTTCTTGAAAATGTTCCATGTGCAGTTCAGAAGAATGTGTATCCTGTTGCTTTGGGTGGAGTGTTCTGTAGATGTCCTTTGGTTCATCTGTTCTAAGATGTTGTTCAGTGCCTCTGTGTCTGTTTATTTTCTGTCTGGTTGATCTGTCCTTTATAGTGAGTGGTGTGCTGAAGTCTCCTAAAATGAGTGCATTGCATTCTATTTCCCCCTTTAATTCAGTTAGTATTTGTTTCACATATGTAGGTGATCCTGTGTTGGGTGCATAGATATTTATAATAGTTGTATTCTCTTGTTGGACTGACCCTTTTATCATTATGTAATGTCCTTCTTTGTCTCTTATGACTTTCTTTGTTTTGGAGCCTATTTTGTCTGATACAAGTAATGCAACTCCTGCTTTTTTCTCACTATTAGTTGCATGAAATATCTTTTTCCATCCCTTTACTTTCAGTCTGTGTATGTCTTTGGGTTTGAGGTGAGTCTCTTGTAGGCAGCATACAGATGGGTCTTGTTTTTTTATCCATTCAGTAACTCTACGTCTTTTGATTGGTGCATTCAGATCATTTTCACTTAGGGTGATTATCGATAGGTATGTACTTATTGCCACTGAAGGCTTTAGGTTTGTGGTTACCCAAGTTTCAAGGGCAACTCCCTTACTATCTAACAGTCTAATTTAACTTACTTTGTATACTATTCCAAACACAATCTAAATGTTTTTTTTTCCTCTTTTTCCTTCCTCCTCCATTCTTTGTATGTTATGAATCATATTCTGTACTCTCTGTCTTCCCTTGGGTGACATATTTTTAGCCTTAGGAATACTTCCATCTATAGGAGTCCCTCCAAAATGCCCTGTAGAGGTGGTTGGTGGGAGGTAAATTCTCTCAGCTTTTGCTCTTCTGAAAATTGTTTGACCCTCCTTCAAATTTAAATGATAACCTTGCCAGATAGAGTATTCTTGGTTCAATGCCCTCTGCTTCATTGTATTAAATATACCATGCCACTCTCTTCTCACCTGTAAAATTTCTTTTGAGAAGTCTGATGATAGCCTGATGGGTTTTCCTTTGTTTGTGATCTTTTTTCTCTCTCTAGCTGCTTTAAAAGTCTGTCTTTATCCTTAATCTTAGCCATTTTAATTAGTATATGTCTTGATGTTGTCTTCCTTGGGTCCCTTGTGTTGGGAGATCTGTGCACCTCCATGGCTTGAGAGTCTATCTCCTTCCTCATATTGAGGAATTTTTCACAATTACCTCCTCAGTGACACTTTCTATCACTTTTTTCTCTCTTCTTCTCCTGGTACCCCTATAATGCAAATATTGTTCCATTTGGATAGGTCACACAGTTCTCTCAATATTCTTTCATTCTTAGAGATCCTTTTTTCTTTCTGTGCCTCAGCTTCTTTGTATTCCTCTTCTCTAATTTCTATTCCATTTACCATCTCTTCTACTACTAATCTGCTTTTAAATCCCTCCATTGTATGTTTCATTTCAGATATGGTATTTTTAATGATTGAATCTCCATCTTAAATTCGTTCCTGAAATCTGGAATATTTTTCTGTACCTCCATAAGCATGATTATAATTTTTGTTTTGAACTCTCTTTCAGGAAGATTGGTAAGATTGGTTTCTTTTGGCCCTCTTTCTGGGTTTTGTGAGATTTTCGTCTGAATCATGTTCCTTTGATGTTTCATATTTCTGTGTGGTGCCCACTGATGTGCAGAAACTTCAGTCTCTGGAGCTGCTCAGCCCTAGGTTGGGGGTCATAGGGTAGCTGAGCTGGTGCCTGGGGAGAGGAGAGATCTGTTTCCTGCTTCCTGTGTGCGGTGCCTGTCTCTATTTTCAGGGCAGTGGGCCAAGGACACACGGGTAACCTTCTGTGCTTTGTGTCTCTAGCTATTGTAGGTGGGGCCTCCCTCTGGCTCGTCTGACACCTGCACAGTGACTCCAGGTTTGCACACAGGTGCCTGCAGGCCAGTAGGAATGCTCAACAGACTGTGTGTCACAGTGGGGTCCTTGCAGCTGAGTAGGCAGTTAGGGGGATAGAGCAACTGAAGCTCCACAAAGTTTCCAATCAGCAGGGCAGAGCGCACCCAGACAACCTTGTCCAGCTCTCCATTCTCCCGCACAGCAAGCTCCATGCAAACCCCACCCCTTTAGCAGCCCTCTCCCTGCTAGGAAGCCTCTCATGCTGCCTGCCTTTCCTCTGACACAGAGCAGCCGGGTGTGGATCCTCTCCTCCACAAAGGGCCAGAATGTCAACTTCTCAAGCACTCCACCTGTCCGAGCTCCCCAACATCCAGAACACCACACACCGTAGGATTCCGCTCACAAAGCAGATGTCCAGGGCTAGGTGTTCAGCAGTACCAGGCTTTCACCCCCTCCCACGCTCCGTCTCTCCTCTTTCTGCCATTGAACTGGGGTGGGGGAAGGGCTTAGGTCCCGCCATATTAAGGCTTTCGTATGTTACCCTGTTTCTTGAGGTCTGCTCTGTTCGTGAGGTCTGTATGCAATCTGGTTCAGCCTTCTTTATTGTTGCTATCTGAAGGTTAGTTGTATTTATTAACTATAACTTTGTACTGTTTGTGGTTTTGGGAGGAGTTCTCCATCTCACCTCTCACGCTGCCATCTTCCTGGAACTTGTGTCCCCAACTCCCTTTTAAATGAGGTTTCCTTTATTCAGTTTCACAAGCTTCAGGAATTAAACTAATGATTCAATGATAAAGTAAAATTTTTGTTTTATTCTTTCTTTTCCCTGTCCAAGGAAATAATAGTCTTACCGCACAACTGGCAAAGGCAATGATAGGGAGCCATAATTACCTGATATCCAGGATTGCATTGTTGATACATAATGAGAATAGAAATTATGTGAATATGATATTAGGAGGAGTAGTTCAACTACAGTGTCTATTATAGAAGATAGGTGTAGGATGCTAAAAACACATAAAGGATTGACTATTGCATTGATGGTTTGGGAATGAATTGGCAAAGTGTTCTGAGAATATGAACTGAGCTTAGGAGGATGATATCAGAACTTCAAGATGTGGAGTAAGGGAAAAATATTCTAATCAGAAATCTTGCATATGCAAAACCATATAGATTTACAGAGCAAGTATATCTTACCTGTAAGTCATAAATTCAATACTTTATGTAAATGTAAGCTTAGGCACAAATGTGTAACTAATACTTTCCTTTCTCATCTCATCCTAAATAACAATTAAAAACAAATTGCTTTCACAGTAGATATTTTTGAAGATCCAAGATTGTGCAGTGTCAAATTTTTCTGATTCTGTTAATTTTTGTCGTGTAGCCCAATTCTTCTGTTTAATCAAATAGGGCATAATTACATTTTTAAGGTAATTGTAGCTAGCTAGTGGAAGTCTTTAACTCTCTATGGACAAAGTAAAGATAATATATGATCCTTTTTGTCTTTTAGTTTCTTTACTATTCTAATTTTTCTTACACCTTCAATTCCTTGGATCATCTTTTCCTGTTAAAAGAAAGTATTTTTTATTGATTTATTGTAGCAAATGCTAAGCAAATTTTATATTTAAACATGGATTGATTTTTTAAAGCAATAGCTGTTCCAAAATACTTTAACTGTAATTTTGTAACCAAATGATTTGGTTTTTAATTATTGGTTTGCAATTTATAAGTTAAATAATAAATAAGTGATTTAATCATTCCGGGTTAGCTCTCTAACATATCTATACATATATAATAAAATGCTTCCTATCTTACCTTACAGGATTAAAGTAAGAAACAAATGAATTAAATAATATTAAAATTTTTTCTATCAGTAGAATAACAATTAGGATTCAAAGTAATCCAGTTATGTATTTCCAAAGTTTAAGGCAAATTTGAATGCATATTTATTTTTGAGATGGAAAATAAGTAACTCAGAAATCATAGAGAATGTAATAACAAGAAAGTGCTGATCTGCTCTCACACATGGATACAGATGTCTATGCCTACAAGAAGCTGGCCCATCTGTGTGCACTGCAGCTTCATTGCTCTGTGACAAGTTTCTGCTGAATGCAACACAGCTAAATCTAGAGCAAATTGAATAAGTATGTATTCATTTTCAAGTACCTTAGCCATTCATTTTTCTGTCAGGAAATGTTTTTATTTGTTGCTGCATTTCACATCCCCAGTAATTTTATTGCATGTTTAAAGAAGAAATCATTAACCACTCTTCTATACAGTTGAACGCTTTTACAAACTCAAACTTACAAATAATGTCATGTTCTTTGTTATATGTTCTAAATAACCCTTAACCAAAGAAATTCAAAAAAGAATTAATTCATGCACAAAGTTTGTTGAGTATAACAGTTTTATCCTTTAACCTATATATGTGAAAATCTTAGATCTTTATAATTCATTATATTTCATAAATAAACAATATCATAAAGGAATCTTAAAATATATAAAAAAGATTTTGTGCAATTTATTTCACAGCATGCAAATGAAAATTAGTAAACTTTATAAAAGGTTAAGTTTATATTAACAGAGGTGTGAATCCATCTTTCCTCTTTTTCATTCCATGGTTCTGCCCTGGAATATATCACACTTTATCTCCTGGTTTATATAGACTCCCACATCTGCCTCCTAACTCAGACCTTTTCCAAGTATATGCTGGCATAAAACAAAAACTTTTAAGGTTGGGAAGAATATCGAACAGCTTATCCGTGTCCACTTAAGACAGAATTTACTATACTTAAAGTCCACTGATACTGTCCTGCATAAAATTGTCTTCAGACAAACAGAATTACCATGGTTGATGTCTTCAGGTTTCATCCAATTTGACTTCTCCACAATCTAAGACACTGTTGCTTTCATGAGCTTTCACAATACTATAGTCTCTTCTGGCTTATAAAAATATACTCATATTTATGATACATATTCTTATATAACTTTTGTATTCAGATGGTATGATGATTACTTTTATGTGTCAATTGACTGGGCTTAGGGATTACCACGTAGATGGTAAAACATTATTTCTGAGTGTGTCTGTGAGAGAGATTACTATTTGAATCACAAGACTAAGTAAAGAGATACACCCTCACAAAGTGGATGTTAGGGAACATCTCCCAATCTGCTGCGGACCTAAATAGAACAAAAAAGTGGAAAAAGGGCAACCTCTCTCTTCTAGGGCTGGGATATCCATCTTAACCTGCCCTTTGATATAGGAATTCCTGGTTGTCCATCCTTTGTACTTTGGATATTCTGTGAACTTCTACCATCTCCCCCTGTGCCAATTCTATATCTATATGTCTGTCTGTCTACCTGTTTATCTATCTGTCAATCTATCTATCTATTCAGTCTATTGGTTTTTTCCTTTGGAAAATCCTAATACAAAAAGGATTTTTCTATCATGTGCCTGTGCATAATTCCCCTGGATTCAAATATTTCTTGTATATCATTTTAAGATAGAACAGATTCCTTCTTACAACTGCTTTACTGAACTTAAGCAATTTTTTACACACAAATTTCCCCTTCAAGTTTTTGTCTTTTAGGAGACAGAGAACGTAATCCACCCTAGCCAGTGTAAATAGAGTGAGATTACCTAATTCTTGGGAAGATAAGTCTCCTTTATTTCTCAATACATATCAGCTGATAAACCTTTAGTCTTTTATTTTTAATGTTTTTCATATATTTTTACTCATGTAAGTTGTCATAATTCTGATCCACAAAATTTATTCTCAGCTTGTTGAAATACTAGTTGAACAGTAGTTTTACCTAACATATTTCAAATTTTATATGTGACTGATATATTCTTGCTGAAAATACATGCACCAAAAAACAAACAAAAATGACTCTCTTTTATATCCTTAGATTAATTTCCTAACTTCAGTACCTTTATTAGTTTCTTTTAAGTTGCAAGGAATACAATGTATATTTATTACTTCAATAATTATGGAGTGGAGGTTCATTGCAATAATTAGAAGTAGAAGTAATACATTCAGTGGCCAAACAACTAGCTTCAAGACAAAAATTATCATGAGCTCAGACTTGTCCCCAAAATTGCTTAAATTTTTATCATAATTTATTCAAAAATGGAAATTTCTGTTGCTTGCCTTTGCAGCTGCCCTGATTTCTACTTATTCCTTATTGTAATAAATGGCACTGCTACTTATAAAATTGTCAGGCTGGAATCATGTAGGTTATTCCTGACATCTTCCTCTTCCAAACCCCTCATCACTCCTGGCATGCTCCTGTCAATTCTACCAGAAAACTCAATCCCAATTCCATGAGCAATCACTGTGCAATCTAGCTATCACAGAACAATCTACATACAATGGACAAAATACACAAGATGCAGCTGAAAGCCAGAACAGAACTTGAAGGCTTTTAAATAGTAGGCTAATGATGCAAGACCATTAAATATGTATATTTAAAATGATAAAATATATTTATAAACATTTAGCAAAAAATCAGTCACTTAAAAAACAAATTTTAAAAAGATCTCAGGAGAACTAATAGAAATGAAAATATAATCTCTGGAATTAAAAAATGCTATGGATAATTTCAACAGAAAATTAGACAAGCTGAAGAAATAGTCAAGAAGACATCTGAGAAAATTACCCAAGGGGCATGAAGCACAGTTACGATAGGAAATATATAAATGTTTTCCCCAAGTGCCCATCTCTGCCTCTCTGCTCATTTATTAAAATCTATCAATCCTTCATTATACATGTGATGGCTACCTGATCTACCCTGGTTTTTAATTCTGTTCAGAATGACACACTTGGATTGGAAGAGAAAACAGAAAAGGTGGAAAGATAAAATATTCATAGGCTTACCAGCCTTCAAGAACATCCTCACTAACAACAAATAAGCAGCCATGTATGCTGCCCACATGAAGACCAAGTCAAATTGATCATATTGAACAATTTTTCACTTAGACATGTATATACTTTAAATTATAATTTGAATTTCTGTCCATCTTTAGGTTTATTCTGTTGATTGAAAATGGATGCAATTTTCTAAACATTATTTTAATGATGTATGAAAGATTTAAATGATCTCAAAATAAAGCCCAAGTTTCAAAATACTGTTACTGTTTTTTAAATGTGATGATTTTATATTCCCATATTAACTTAATATCTAATTTTCTTAACATTTTTGGAAACAGTACCATCAGAAGTTATTACTGTGGTATACCTTAAGTTCACCATTTATATCAAAGAAAGAATTAAGTTAATTTTATATATTTTGTCTTCATCAGACACTGGAAAATAGTAGAGCTGATGTTTATTTAGAGGTTGTTTTTTTTTAATTTTAGCATAGCATATATCCATATATCAACTAAATATCAAAGGAATTATTAGAAAATATATGCTCTCATAATTTTGGCAAACAATAATTTTATAATAGTTTTACTTAATTTTATTTCAGAAAAACATGTAAAAGCAGAACTAAGGAGCAGGAATATTTTGTTAGTTTCTGACTTTCTTAGATCTGCCAAAGTATTTGAGCCTTGCCTTATTATTGCCAATTCAGTTACTGAAATAGAAGGGCTTTATATTTTTCATTATCAGTAATATGTAAAGCCCAAAAAAATTAGTTATTTTTGTCCTACATTAAATGTATAGGTCATTGTCAATGGATGCTACTGATAAAAACCTATGCTTCTTTTCTACTTTGCATCACTGTTATGATATGGCTTTCGCTTTGCTTTCCTGATTAGCAAATGTGTTTTTGTATAGCTTGGAAAATTGCCCTAACCCCATGTTCTTTTGGTTAGGTCTTTGACATGAGGATTTATTTAGTCAGTTCCTTCCTTGGAAACTTGTTTTGCCAGTATTTTCCTTTCACCTTCTCATACAGATAGCTGACTAGGCCTCAGCTGGAATTGTTTCCTGGAACCACATCAACACAACGCCACTCACTGTGTATTCCCAAAACTCAGACACATTTCCAAGTCCAGCCTCTTCAACTAATATCTCTTTAAATAGTTTTCTAACTGGAAATTGAAAGTTCAATTTTCCACAGAATTTTTGGACACATTATATTACAATGCTGATAATTCTTTGGAGCCAGCTCTAGAAAAAATTCAGTTCCTTTAGTCTTGGACAATCCTAGTAGCCATATGTGATATCTGTACTGGACCCGATGAATGTTTTCAATAAGTGAACAGGGAGGGCTCCAGTATTGAGAAAGATGTCTAAAGTAAAAGGAGATGGGAATGCCAAAATGGGTTTATTATTAAAACCAGATAGCATACCACCTGATTATGTACTCTTGGAGTATCCAATTCTTTACACTTAAGGTAGTTAAGGAATCCACTGATAAAGACCAACATCTCTGAGAGTTGACTGTGGCTGTTCTTTGCATGGTGTGGTTGGCAGTAGGAAGATTATGTCATATACTACCTAATAATCAATGGATATGATGGGATTGTGAATGGCAGAGATTAGGTGCAGCACTTCCCCTCAAAATCAAGGAGGGCAAAATTCATAGAGTGGATTGTATGACCTGAGCATCTATCAGGATAACTTCATTGTCAGCAACTTCTAAAACTCTACTGGTCCTCTGTTCTGTATAGTAAGACTTACTAGGGTAATAAGGACTGCATAAAAACCTTAAAAACTTCTGTTTACTTATTCAACATAGTAAATGAGCAGCAATAACACATTCCATGGACATGTAGTGATTAATGATACTAATGAAGACTTGAAGGTTGCTAGTATAGTGTGCACGATAACCCCCACCCCCATTCCATTGCCTGGCCTCTGTACAAGCCAGATGGATGAAGATAGTTATCTTTAAATCTGACCAAATATCAGCTCCAATTGCAACTGCTATTTCAGGTATGGTATCCTTCCCTGGAACAGAACGATAAAATGTCTGGCACTTGGTATGTGAGTAGCGAATTAGTGAATAATTACTTCTTTATATTCATCAGTAGGGAGAATCAAAAGCAATTAATAGATGTCTAGAACAGGCAGCAGTACACATACACTGTCTCGCCTCAATGCTGTTAATTCTTTTATTCTTGATTACAGCTCAGTCTGAAGGAATTTTGATCATCTTGACCTTTCCACTGGATCTTCCATTTGTCTAGTATGTTGATCACATCATGTTAATTGAATCCAATGAACAGGTAGTGTCAAATATCCTAAATAATCTAGATAAACATATGTCAGAAATTGGCATATAAATAGCAGAAATTCAGTGGCCATTCACAATGAAGATTCTTTTAGGAGTCCAGTGGTCTATGATATTCTGAGGTGTATTCTTTATGATAAAAAGCAAGTTTTGCACCTATCAGCTCCACATTCCAAGAAAGAGGCACATTCTTGGTAAAGCTCTTTGGATTTTGGGGACAGGCATACCATACTTGGGATTGTAACTAAGACTCATTTATTGAGTAATTTTCAGTGTAGTTGTTTTGAGTGGGACTCAGAAACTGTGCAGCAAATCAAACTTATGGAGAAAGCAAATATGTTGATTAATCCATATGGCCCATCATATTTAATGGTACTTGAGGCATGTATAGTAGATAAGGATGCTGTGTAGAGTCATCGGATAGTCCTGGTCACAGTATGAAAACCTAGGGTTCTAGTTAAGACAATAAAGGACTGAAATCCAAGGCACATATGCATCAGTTTATAAAGTCATGCAGGACTGGCTGCAATTGATTGTATGATGGAAGTATACATTAAAGCCCAGTCTCCAAGAGATTCTGAAGTCAAATAAATTTTATGAACAGGTAGCTTGGACTCTCATGTCACTTCTCTTCCTCTTCAACTCAAATCCCTGGCTTCACTGAGAATTTCCTATGACCAACTGACAGAGTTAAAAAAAGAATTAGCCTTGGTTAAGGAATGGGCTCGTGCAATAACTTGGCATTAGCTAGAAAGAACTTTTGCCATTTTCCAGCCCTTCTCATGAATGGCACCAAAGGACAGTGGTAAAATAATCCTTCCATTGAGCAGATCTAGAGGTAGTGAGCTTAGCTATCAAATTAGTATGAGGAGAAAGATAGCCTGAAGTGCAGATGTATGTTGAATATCAGGCAGTGACAGGTAGCTTGGCCAGTTTTATTAGGAGCTAGTAGAGAAAAATTCTAGGAGATCTAATGAAAGTAGTCTAGAGAAGAGTTATGTGGATGGACCTACACGATATAATTGTGAGCGTATCATTTTGTCTCACACTAATGCTAGAATATTCACTCTAAAACAAAATCTCAAAAATCATGGACAGGAACTAGGGCCAGTTACATAGATGTGTTACCCATATAGTCACACATGCGTTGAATTCAGAAGAGTTCTTAGTTGGTTTTAATGCTCCACTATCGCCATCTTGAAATCCATATGAATATTTGAATATGGGCCCTAAGTTTTCATTTTACACTGGGCCCCACAAATTATGTTACCCACCTCAAACAGGATCACTTGCCCCCTGGGCAACTAACCTCTGTTATATCTAATTCCAGTATTTATCCAATGGGCTTATGAATAAATTGGTCATTTGAGAGTGATAGATAGATGCTATTAACGGACTACAAATCCCAGTAACCTTATCTTCCTGTTAGCGTTTTAGAATATCCAGTCAGATAGCACCTAGTGTTGCCAGATAAAATACAGAATGACAATTTAAATTTAAATACTAAATAAACTACTTTTTAAATGTAGGTATGTTCCAGATATTTCATTGGACATATTTATACTTAAAAAAATGTGTTTTCTGTCTGAAATTCAGACTGGGCATCCTACATTTTTATGTGCTAAACTTGTTGCCCATACTAGCATTACAGATAAACACTAAGTACTTAATTTAGCACAATACTTGGGTGGTATCACCCAGCTACCTGGTGTCAGGTTGATTAAATAAATCACACCTTGGAAGTGAAACATTATATTCTTATACCAGTCAATGTATATTCCAGATACACATTTTTTTCTTCCAGAGCTGAAGTGTTTCCATCAGTATCATTATCAAAGTGTTTATGCCTGATCTAGGACATATTATGTCCTAGATTCACTCCAACAGTGCACTGATTATATTCCCAAGTCAGTGAGACAAGAGGCTTTTGACGAGGTCAGTCAGTGAGCTGACTCAGGTCTCCAAAACTAAGAGGTAACTGGCCTGATAGAATGATGTAATAGCTCATTGAAGGTTCAGCTAAGGTGCCAGCTAGAGAAATCAATACTTTGGGGTTTAAGTACTGTCTTCTAGAATGTGGTGTATGAATCAAACTAAGGATAATCGTATGATACTTGTCCTTAGATAGAATACATTATCAAAAACAATGGAGGAAGATAGAATTAACTCCTTTTATCATTGTTTATGTGAGTCACCTGTACAGTGAGCACTTTCTGTGCCAACAAACCTAGGTTCTTTTGAATTGGAGACCTTAATTTCCAGAATGTCCCTGTATTCACCAAGGGGCACAGGAGGGGTTCCAATGAACTGGAGGCTTAAACCACTGTTTGGTCACTCTGGGTTTATTCAGCTAACTGCAATAATTAATTATTATTATCAAGATGATAAAGATTGTTTTTATATCATGGGGTCCTGGGAGAATTGTCTGCATCTAAAAGGATTCACTCAGGTGTTTCTTTTTGTTTGGGTACTCAAGGATTAAAAGAAACAAATGAACAATAAAATATGATTTCAGCAATTATTTTCAGGATCCAAGGCTGCCTTACAAAATTCTGGGAATATTCCACCAGCAGGCCTGAAAGTATAGGGGGTGGATTGTCTCTGACAAATGAGATACCGGGATTTGCAAGGTACCAATGGTGACTTTAGGTTTAGTTGACATCATCCTGTGGTGATATAACAACTGCTTAGAATTATACTTACCCTCTATTGAATATAACTCCCCTAATTCAAGCAAAGGAAAAATAAATAAAAGCTATATGGCAAAAGGTATGACCTTTCCTTTTCCTTTGGCACTGATCCACATTCATTCTTTATCTTTCTTTGTTCTGAAGGAAGTTGACCTCTACAGACTGCATCACTGAAGCTCCCATATAGGCTGGCTTCTAGTTAGTTGGGCTAATAGGAGGTCACAGGATGGATCAGAGGGAAGTAGAAGAGATAGCTGTTATCCACCCTCCTTGTAATGGACAGCACTTTTTGGTTGTGGCTATGTCCACTAACCTATATATAGCACCCTTGGGAAGTCTTTTCTCTGTGCCTTTAGCTCTCACTGGGCTTCAGTTGCATGATTTTCTCTTATGGTTTTTTTCTGGTCAGTATCTGAGTGCCTCAACACCCTTGTTATTTCCCTTAACTCTGCCCTTACTTCTGTAAGCATTTCCTTTTTTAAAGACTTGAAAAATATGAGTGTAAGTCTGTTTCCTGATGGGACCCTGAATGATACTGCACCTACCATTTTCAATAATGTGTTTTGGAATTATATAGAAGGATGAGAAGCTGACAAGAATACAGAGAGTGCATGCTCTACCCTTTGTAACCTTAACCCTGACC
Organism: Smutsia gigantea; assembly: GCA_032199065.1. Lineage (NCBI taxonomy): Eukaryota > Metazoa > Chordata > Mammalia > Pholidota > Manidae > Smutsia > Smutsia gigantea. The sequence goes on from JAVSCE010012705.1 coordinate 15,483, forward strand.
ATGGGAGAGGTTTCTCATACTTTGAGCTCTTCAAAAGAATCTCTATAAATTCAAAGCTTCTCCTTATAATTCTTGTATTCTTTGAACTTGTTAAAGTTTAAATCCTTGCAGCAGTGCCATGTAGGGGGGCTCCAAACAGACCTCTGCTGTTTTAATAAAAGGAACAGAAAAAGAGGAGAAAAATAATGAAGCCCCAAGAAGTGACTCAATTGTGAGTTTCTGAGAGGGGTGCAGGGCAAAAAAAATCAGTAATAAAAATAGTAGTTACTAAAAGCTTAGATTTTATTTGAAAATATATTTTAGATGTTATTTTTAGCTGCTATTTATTTGCAGTATTTATAGGAAATTAGATATACAGGTATATTTTCATTTGTTTTTAAGAATTTATATCTCAAGTATCATAACAGAAGTAACATTGTGCTTTAAACTTGCACAATGACAGCTCTAAAATATGAGTGCTCTAATCTCTGTAGGTTCTGAAATCACAAGAGCTGTAGGAGAATTGTGTCTTATATAAAGTGATAGAAATCCTGGCCTTATTATTTTTAAACTTTAATCTATCTAGCCAAATAGGTTAAATAAATGAGGGACTCACAGTGGATTTCTCATCCCGTGAAAAGTCTAAAAACAGAATACATTTGGACAGTTCTGAACCATTTTAAGATTAAAGGGCCATCAGCAGCTTAAAGGCAAGTTTTATCCACATAAAGACCCAACAGGGTGGTGATGGATGCCGGGTTTGTCATGTTACTGACATTTTTTGAAAGAAAAGGATTGTGATTAGAATATCTTGGTTGGATACCATTGGGGAAGTGAATTTTCTGGTACTTTTGCTCACAAGAAAAAGCTAATGGTCTCTCATTGAAATTAACCAATTTAAAGAGCCACCCATAGAAACTGTCTGCAAATGGAGATCAGCCTCATTTTTGTAATGTCCAATGCATTAAACATTGTTAAAACAAAATGCTAGAAAAGTTCTATCTAAAGTTTGACTGAAAAAATAGAATTAATCATTCAATATGTTATATTGCCATAAAACGTTAATTTCAATGTCTGCCCTTCCTATATTGTTATGTATAATGTCATGGCTTGGGGAAACTTTTTTCTATATATTTGTAATTTCAGAAGCATCAGGAAGGAGTACCATGTGATATTAGGTTAGTTATAGAACATTGGTCAACTAATAGCATTGTGATCTAAGGTAAAAGATGTTGTTAGTCAATATTATGTTCTATACTTGAATTGTGTTTTAATTTTTGTTTGTAAATCCTTGCCTGATTTATGTTTTTTTAATATACAAAGATTTAGAATAGTAAGTTGATTGCTATTCTTAACTCCTTTTTATGTTTTTAATTGCAACATTTATTGGGGTTCTAAGCTTCCAGTACCTTCTTCACTATATTTAGTTTCCTGAAATATAGGTAATAAGACATTCTCTTATCATCTACAATCTGTGTTCTTGGAAAGATCTTCCTGAATCCATTTTCTTTATAATGATGGATAGAATAGGACAATCCAAAAGAACATCTAAAGCTTCTCCCTCTCCCATTCATGAATGTGAATGCAAAGCTGTTATGTAATCCTTTATATCTCTAGGTCCTACCTTCAAGATTTGAGGGGAGTTATGAATCCTGAGAAGATACACAGGTGTTACCCAGGCCTCATATTTATGCTTTACCCATGAAAGGTCTGAAAAATTGCTGTGTCAACATCAGGGCCAGCAGGGAAGGAGAGAAGAAACCTTGGACCAGTGTGTAGTCTCTCCTTCTCCCACAAATACTATGTGACTATTAGTGAAGGGCATGTCAACACTGTCCTTGTACAATATATAAGATTGTTATGTACTAGTTTTTAAAAAATAAAACCTGGGGGAGGGATTGAGGTGGGTGGGTAGGGAGGGTAAGTGGGATAAAGGGCCACAGAAATTCTCAATTATCATCTATGTTGGTCACAGGGATGGTAGTACAACATGGAGAGTATAGCCAGTGATTCCATAGCATCTTCCTATGTTGACAGATAGTTGCTACACTTTTTGGGGTGAGGATTTAATAAGATGGGTAATTGCTGAACCACTGCATTGTACACTTGAAACAAATATAAGATTGCATATAAACTATATTTCAATTTAAAGAAATGGGACCTGAGGGAACCTTATGGAAAGACTGAAGGACAACTTTTGAATGGTTCTGGGGCTGATTTATTAATTCAGAGTAAATAATTTTGACATAATTTTGGAAATGCCTGGATTGGTTGAATTTACATTAAATAACCAGACAGATTATTATTGCCAAGAGAGAAGATTGGGGAAAAAAATTCAGACTCAGGAACTAGTTGAATGGTTTTAACCCAGTTCCTTAAAAAAAAGGAAAACAAAAACAAAAAACTGAGGTTTATGGATTCTTGTAGGTATTATGTATCATACATATGAATTAATTTTTCCCACTCTACATTCGTATTGGTTTTCTGGGCCAGAAAGTTAGATAGCCTCCCACATCTTTACTTTTTTCCAAAGGTTGAAATTTGTGCCAACAGGCATTTCCTAGAGGAATTAGGAGAAAGTGGGAGAATAGATGAAATCATTCATACCTTATTAGACATTGTCAGATATTTTTCTAGATGCTGTTGAATAGAATCTTCAAGGGATTCATATACTGATAAAAAATTTTGATAAATTTTAAGATCTTATTTTATCTAACTCATGATTCATTATTGATAGGTTCATACTCATTTCATTCAACTGAGATATTATTGTTTTCACTTCTTATATGAGAACTAAAAACAACTTCCAATATTCTCTTACTACATATATTAGGTCTATGTGTGGGAAAAAAACAGCTTTATTTTTTGTAACAGATGTTTTGTTTTAATGCTAGGGCTGTGACTCTTAGTGTCTGACATAATTGTGCAGGAAACAATTATCTTAAAATAGTTAGGACTACAGGAAAATAATGTAAAGTAGGGACCAGTTGGCTTGAATCAAATACGCAAGCAATACACTGAATGACTAAGGATACTGATCCTTCTGGATTTAGTAAAATATTATTTTTTACTTGATTTACCACAGCTTCTCTTCACCACCAACACAATCCTGGAGTTTAGATATTGGTCTCTGCTCACCTTTCTCAGCTTCTGCACTCACATAGGCCCTCCTCCTGATCCCACTGCCATCCCGAGTGGGATTAGCTTGATGGCATCTCATTTTAGATGTCAAAAGGTTTTAAGAGTGTTCTCCAATTTGAGGTATAGAATGGTAACATAGACTGGGCAAGCTACTAATAAGTCTAGTTTGAAATTATTGGGTTTTACTTGGACACGTTTTGAAACCTCACTGTAAGTCATTTACCTATTTTTCTAGAAGTTATGCTAAACTGTAATAATAGGTTGTTTCATATGAATACATTTTTAAACTTAAACATACAGTGAAATTCACAAAGTAGCACATTTCAACCCATAGAAAATTTCCTCTGCTTATTGGTGGAAAGCATATGTTATTTCCAGAAAACCTCTGGAGTCTGATATTTGATGAATAGTTTGCATTCACCAGTCTGTATTGCATGACCTAAATGTCAACAGTCTAGCAAAGAGCCAGATCATTTCATTCCCCAATAGAATAATCAAGAAAATGGGAAATGAGTTTCTGTGTCAGTAGAATTTAGCGAGAACAGTAACAAGTTGATTTCCATAAACCAACAGCTGCTAGGCGTGGTTACAAGGCTGTTTGTGTCACTTTTATTATTCCCAGACACGTTATTATTGCTTGTAAGTAAATGTTTTATGTGCTATTACTTCTTCCTTTTCCTTTTCAAGTAAAAGGCTGAATAAAAATATAAATTCATTTTTATGTAGTTATCCTAAAAAATGTTTTATTACCATTTATATTTCTATTTGCTTTGTTCAGGTGTCTTAATAACAGTGATATTTTCTAAAATGCACACATTTATAAAATCTTTTGGGTATTTTCCAGCCATACTCTCAATATTGAGTAACATCTAAGTTGAAGTTTTTAGTGAGAATCACTTTATTATGTTTCTGTACTTGAGAATTACTATAGTTTGAAATAAATGGTAGTAGTAATAATTTTAGTGATGTAACAATGAATCATTTTCTTTGGTTTAGATCTGAACACACAACAAGCTATAAATAAATCTAGACATTTTGAATGAGAAAATGTATGTATAATACTGACTTGAAAACATTCTCCATCAGAAGATTGCATTATATCCTCCAGCATAATGAGGATTATAAAAGGTGTTCAAAAATCATGTATATGATTTTATCCTTTTTTGCTATTATCTGAAGCTTTGTATTCTCTGATCATACATTTCCAGTCTTAGACGTGACTCCATATTCTGCATTCATGATTTTATAAAACATTTTGACTTGGTAAAAATTTAAAGAATAATTTTGCATGCCAAGATTTTAACCTATTAATTACTGAAGATATATTGAATAAGATATAAACCATGTTCTTAAAATAAAAATTATCCAAAATGAAATATTTGGAGAAAATTAAAAGTAAATGCTAAGCTATGTGACAAATTATATATAAACTGGAACAATTTTTAATTGTTGTTCTTATAAAGCTGATATTAGAATATGCAATGCATTGCTCTTAATAAGTTTATCCCATGATAATTGTCTGTGTCTTTGTCTTCACTCTTATTCTAGTTGTAAATCAAGATAAATCTGATGGTGATAGTGAGAAAGGAGAGATGGAGTTACATGAAGGTAAGCTGGGCAAAGTAGAGTGTGAAGTCCATACATAGAGAAGCAGCCAAGGATATGCCCTTCAGACCACTGAAGCATGGTTTTGGACATGGGGGATAGAGGAAGAGGCAAAAAGCCAACACAGTAGTCACAGCAGCAGGAAAAAAACATTTATGTTTTTTGGTCATAGAGGTCAAAAGAGACAGTTTGAACATATTGAGAAAATGGAAACCAATTAATTTGTTTTTTCTTCTTTGAATTAACCTCTCCTGTCCTCTAGCCCAAATCTAGATAGAGTTTTATATATTTTCAATAGAAGAAAACTACTAGTTGTTACAGAGAGCACACAGCCTAAGATAAAGACACAAAACTATGGGTGGTTCCTCCTAAAGCAACCTTCACTTAAGAGTCCACATACCAAACCATCTGATGTCACCTAAAAATAATGTGGAAAAATGTAACATTGTATTTTCTAAGACATCTAGTGTTATGTGCTACCTCAGAGAATACAGGGTTTGACCTGGAAATATGATACGGCTGTTCTCTTGGTGTCCTGTTCTAGAAGGACATCACTTCTAGCCTATCCAACACATCAACTAGTCATATTCACTTCTCACCTGAACTGCTCTATTGTTTTTTAAATATTCTTTTATTTTCTGTGTTTCATATGGAAAAACTTGCTATGTCCTCATCTGTCTTAATTTTATTTATCATATTTATTTATGAATCAAGGAAGCAATTCACCAAAATGTCTTTAATTAAATATATAAATTATATTTTAAAAAACACTTTTGATTACATTTATATATATATTGGTGGCATAATAGCAAAGATGTTATCAATTTTCACTATATGATGGAAAATTCATTTTTTAATAATTATTTATTATGTGACTTTATAATAGCTAAGAACTAAAAATAGCACTGTTAATAAGAGATGTGTTCTCTATGACTCAACTTCATCTAAAAAAATTGTAGGTCATATGTACATTATTAAATGTTGCAAAGAAGGTCTATAAATTACAGTTTTCCTTTTGTTTTATCTTGTTACATAAAACATATTCCAGACTTCATGTAAATATCATTATCACATTAACATGATTAGTTTAGAGAGTAATCCACCATATTGAATTAATCAGGATAATATAGGTGGCCAAAGTAATCAATTGTAAATCTGTTCAAGATCCAGTAATATTCAAATAGCTTGATTAATAATTTCCTTAAGTTATTTATATTTCCCTCCTCCTAAACAAAACCCTGATAGATCCTCAGGACATTCATTAGTATTTCATCGCTTAGCTCTTCACAGCCACTCAGAATATAGTTATCTCATTTACAGACTATCTGTATTTGTACATTTTTCTCAATACATTGTCATCCTTGTTTTTATTCTTGAACATATTTCACCAAATACTAATTTTAAGCATTATTTTTATTGTGACTGTGTATGGGCATGGGGAAAGGCAATGAAAGAAAATTAAATATCAATAATTTTCAGGAAGAAAATGTCTGAAAATATAGCTAGGATATAAAGCATCTATCAGTGACACTTTCAAAGAAAAACATCATGTTATTTAAACCCACAAACAAATGATGTGGCAATTCAGTTAAGGCATTTAATTTTAGATTTATGGCATATAATTTTACAAGATTTTTCTATGAATATTTGTAAAATAACTCCAAAATATTCACAAGGAAAGCAATAAAATACTTACTAGAAAACCATCCTTGGGCATGAGTATAACTAACTGATTATGTGAACTGTACATAAGTAAAGAGAAAAGAAAGAATATAACTAAATGCTAAAAAAACATAAAATTATATTTAATGATAGACAGTCTATCTCCACATATACAGTGCCAAAAAATATTTCAAAGTCCAATCACTCATTTGAAAATTTTATTAAGAATGATAAAAAAATTTAACAAATCAGTCCTTTACACACATACACAAAAATTCTAAACCTAAAATATGTCATTAAAAATTAGCAAGAAGAAAGAATCTAAAACAGGCATTACAACTTTTTCCTCACAGAAACATGCCAGCATCAAACATAGTGCTTGACAGTAATATTTGTTGATGGTGCTGCTGCTATACTGCCATTGTTATCAGAAGAGGATTTGTTTGTATTGTCCCCTTTATATCCTCAACTTTTCCTCAAAAGACAATTAAACAATCTATTGTCTATGCTTCTTGCTGATTTCCTAGCTTTCTCTGACTCCAATGAACAGTTGGCCTTCAAACCTCAGATGCTATCTACAGACTCTTACTGTTAAATTTATTTCCTACATATATGTTTTTTGATGTATATACAAATCTCTCCCTTTTGTAACGGTAGTACACACTAATTGGAAACCCCTCTGCTTGGAATTTATTGGACTTTGGACATAAGAACTGTTTCAACATAGCCACAAATTCTCATTTCCACTCTCTTCATTTTTCCCTCCATTCCCCTATCTCTCTTCTTTTTTCCTTCCTTTCCTTCTTCCCTTTTTCCCTGCCTTTCTTATTTATCTCTTTGATACAGGTATCATTTAAAATATGATAGAATTTTGTTTTGCTTTTATCCTGAAAACATCTCCCTCCTTTCCTCTGTTTTACATTAAAGGGTATAGATGGAACAGGAAGGAGTGATTTTATGATTCAGTCTAGTTTCTTTATCTGAAAATCAGGGCTCCAGGGAGTTTAATGGCATTGATTTTCTGCCTCTCCCCCATTAAAACTCTGATGAATACCCTAATCTGAAGCAGATACAATTTTTATAGAATTTTCTTTGATTCATTTGAAAAAAATCTTTTCATGCCCAACCCAAAACTATTTTAGAAGGCAATGAATATCAAAGCAAGCGAGAAAACTTGTGTGCTAAGAAATTCTTATTTTATAAAATACTTTCACTGCTTTTTAGTCTTATAGTAAGCAATGGATTTATGTCCTGAAATATTTTATGACTAAGAAAAACATTGAAAGCCACATCATTCTGTGAATATCTGAAAATATTTATATTATTAGCAATAAATTTGTATTTGTACCATATGAGAATGAGTATCAAAGCAATCAGTTTTAAAATTTCCTCTTTGTAGCAAGCTACTATAAACAGAAGTGTTTATTTTAGTTACTCTACTTTTCATGCTACATGGAAAAGTATTTAAAATATGTATAACAGAATTGAGAAGTTTGCCTTGTGTTTTTGAAGGAAAAATATATTATTTCTGTCTAAAAAGTAGAACTCTTGAAACACTTTATGTTTTTCATTTTTGCTGCTGACAGACTCAGGTTTATGAACCTTCATTAAAAATTTGTAGAAAAGAATAAATGCTCTGTCTTAAATTATAAATCAAAGTAATTTGGCACATTCCTGTTCATTTAGCTATAGTGCTACCTTTAAGTTATCTTCAGAGTTATGAAATAAGTTTTCTCCCCTACCTCATAAACAAGACCAACTTCCTACCATTTTTGCTTTCAATAACAAGCCCTATTAAAAATTCAACTTACTTTGTAGGTTTCTATGACCTGAATTCAACCTGTATGTACCTCTTATCTCATCCTTTATAACAACTTAAATGCTCATCTTGATAAATTATTTCAAGTTCCTGGAACACTATTTTTACCTTACATGCCTTTGAATTTTAAAAATGTTTTTTCATCTATCTGGGATAGTTATATCCTTATGTATGGAATACATGTTTGTAAGGAATATTAGAATTTACTATTTAAATTTACCCTTGGACTTCATGTCCTCTCTTCCTGCAATCTATTTGGATGGACATTGTTTCACTCTGCCTCTTTTATGCTATTACCATGGATTCTATCACATGGATTTATAACCATGAATTTTAAATAGTCTTTTATAAATAACATAATACATAGTTTTCTTTGCAGTGTTGTATAACATGAATACATTTTCTCTTAATTCCCAATTTCTACAATAAGGTCCCTCAAACACTAGCTATTTATTATATGCATGTAGAAATGTACCTACTGTGGAAATGCAGAAAATTCTGCTAGGAAACAAGAGGTAGATAGGTAGGAATCATGCTTTAGGTAACTACTTCCTTGATTCTTCTTGAACTTATAGTCATGGTAAGATGCTTACACATTTTGTACCAAGAAGGAACATTTCTTCCATATACCCACACATAGTATAATAACTCTCATGTTTGTGGGAATTGCCTACTCATAATGCCATATACCTTCTGTTTTTCTCTTCATAATATCTCTATTTTTCTTGGGATCTCTTCACTATGCCATTGTCCTATCCCTTTTACTAACAATTCCAGTGTGGACAGGTTTCTTTTTATTTTCCTGTCAATTATCTTTGCAGGAAGATAACTATGATCTCCCTTGAATTGGTTTCTTACCAAATTAGCCTTACAGTAAGAACTATAGGTTTCTCATAACTTAAAACAATCCCTCAAATGTCTAACAAAAACCAGGTGTAAAGATCTTAATAACCTCTGCTGGTTAGCTAAATACAGAGAGACAGAGTAGAACAGGGATATTCTTTGTTGTTCCTCAAGAAGGGTGGCTGTTTATCTTGTATGTAACTTTAAAATTTCCTATCATGTATGTAACTTTAAAATTCAAGAGAATAAGAATAATTTGCAGTGTCTCTTCAGTTTCTATGCTCCCATAAGTGAAGCTGTTTATGTAGCAGAGTTCTGTGAGAAACTTGCATTGTGGCAATCGTGAGACAACTGTTTCCAAGTTTGTAGGTCTCAAGGTGAGTGTTTCCAAATAAGGACTAACTGGTAGCATTCATGTATTTAGAAAGGTTTTAAAAAGTCTCTTCACAAACCAATGTCTTTTGTTTCCTGACTGGTAGTTACTTAAGAGGAAATAGACAAAATCATGTTCAATCTATACATAAAAACAATTTAAAAGCATAAAACAGAATTTTATATCCTTTCTGGTTTTTTGTTTTGTTTTAAATATGTCCTACCTGTATAGAATGGTTCACTATGACTTCTAATTCTGTTGCTTTAAAAGGACTCTTTCATGAACTCTAACTCTGTGGTAACATTACTATGCATAAATCTACTTCAGTATTTCCAAGGTTACACACCTCCTTTGGTGTTTCAAAGGTAACTGGATAATGAAATATCCCTTTCTTCCCCTCAAATATAGTGAAGTCCTTCAATTAAATCATTCATTTGTCATGACCCTTGGGTAAATCCAGTGAAGAAGAAAATCATTTTTAAAGTCTACACTGATGGAGTAGTAATTGCACTAGTATAAAAGAGTATGCTATTACTTCTTAGAATCTTTTCTATCATAGAAGGTCATAATGCTAGTACCTGGATCTTTCCAATATCCTATAACAAGAGTACTATTTATATTCATTATATGTCAAAGAAGAATTTTAAGCTGCCTCATCTTGCTGATCAGGTAATGTAATCAGACTAATTCTTTTATTTTAATTCATTGTGTTCTATCAAAAAGACAGTACATAGATTAACCTGGCCTCTTAATAGATGTCTATACAAGAGTGTTTAAAATACATACTTTATGGGTTGTATTTGGGTTATGTACATTTTTTCAATTTTAACACTAAATGTATGGTAATGTCAATCACTAATTTTACAACATTCATTATCAAAGGAAAATATTTCTGTGACATAGAGAAAGATATAAATACCAACACTTGAATGATAGATATTTAATATATTTTCTACTTTATGTTTTGACTTTTATAAAAAAGAAGCCAGAAAGGGATACTTTAGTATAATTTTGATATAAAACCATGAAGATTAAATAGGTTTTCATAGTCTACTTTAATAATCAGGTCAAAATGTCACACACATCAAGAACTACCTTTTCACATAGCAGCAAATGTGACCCTCTTAAAAAATGTTGATCTTGTTAATCCTCTGATAAGAATTTATCAAAGACTAACATTCATATTTTGAATATTGTGTATATTACTTGCTATGGTCTGTAAAGTTCTATATGATCTGCACTCTTCTGCCCATTGAAAAAGACTAACTCCTAACCCAACTTAAGTCAGGCCCTCCTGAACCCTCTTCTCTACTAAGCCTCTACACCGCCCCACCTCATCCCTTCCTGTCTTCTTCCCATCTAGCCCAGTCTTAATAAGAATCCTAAATAAGTTTAGTGAGAATCCTTTGCTATCTGATCGAGGTCCTCATCCCCCAACCTTTTTGTATATGTCCTTGACCTTCTTTTAGCAAAAAGTTGTCCTACCCTTCATGTCTCCTCTTAGTAATTTTCCATCCACAGACCCCCCCTTGCCCTTACCCCACTCTGTTCCTTGGCTACAAATCCTCATTAGTTTTTATTATATATGGAATTGAATTCTATCTCTCTTCCCTATTGCAACATGCCTATTGCAATAGTTATGAATAAAGTCTTAGAGAGACTTCCTTGACAGTCTTTCATAAGCTTGCTCTCCAGTGTCCTCACCCCCATCCCCACATACAGTCTACTTTAATAACTAGGTCAAAATGTCACACACATAAAGAACTATGTTTTCACATAGCAGCAAAAGTTGATCTTGCTGAAAAAGAAGGGACTACCTTTCATATTTTGAATAGCATGTATATTACTTGCTATGGTCTAGAGAGTTATGCATGATCTGTATTATGCTAATTGAAAAAGACTATTTTGTTTTCTGTCTCAGATTTTTGCTTACTTCATTTATAGTGTTAGTAGCAGCAATTTTTTAATGGTTCTTTTTCCCCATATTCACCATACTAGAATGTGATACCCATAATATTTTCTCTAATAAATAAATAGCATATTTTATATTATATAGCAAGTGCTTAATAACTATTGTCAAGAACTGTGATAAGATCTAAGATTTTTTTCTGCTTAAAACCTAAAATGTTAATTTCCCATAGTTTCATGGATACTGGCAGAAGACAGAAACTCCTGAGGTAGAGACAAAGGGCTTAATTACAGCCCAGCTAGCATTATGAACTTCATGTTCATACCAGTGCATCTTGTCTCCAAGTCCAATAGGGGAAATGAAAAATGGGCCCATATTTCATATACAATAAATTGCACTGAAGGAGAGGAACACTAAACTTTGAGAACTCAAATCTTCTAAGATGAACATTTTTCCTATGCACTTGGCTAGAATTTTTTGAAGACACACAAACACACATACATATATATATATATCATAAGTATATGGAATTGAATCCAATCTCTCTCCCCTACTGCAATATCCCCATTGCTATTTTTTTCCTTTGGGTTAATTTGTATTTTCTCAAATTATTTACTTTTGAACAGATGTGTACCTATGCAGAGTAATACTCTACCCACCCAAAAGAAAGTCATACCTCAGTAAGTGAAGAGGCTATAAGAGACATATTTGATAAAACAGGTTAATTTTATGACATCATTGAATCTTACCATGTAGGTTACTAGTTACTTGCTAAAACATAAAGAAAAACAAAAGACTTGAGGGATTAGGATTGACTGATCTTGGAACTGGGGTAGCAATAAAAAAAATAGTCTTCAATTTGAGAAATGAATCATTTAAAACAAGTAAACAATTCTTCACATTTATCCCAGTTACTTTGTATTTATATTTTCCTCTAACAAGTGGAAACCAGCACATCCTTATTAAATTACCAGTACCTGCACTATATGTATTTGTCTACAAGGTATTCTGAATTAATTCTCTAGCATTAATAAAACTCAAGGGATAAATTAGACTTTCCACCTAGATAACAAATTTTGGAAAAAAAATGAATGGGGAAATTTAGCTCCAAATACTTGTTATATTTACAGTTTCCAGAAGTATGTGTTTTAGACTTCTGGAATTTTCATTTATCACAAAACCAAACAGTAGAAATTAAAAAGTTCACATTCATTCTTATTTTCAAAAATATAAAATATACCATGAAAATATAAGAATGTTTACACACAAGTTTAGCAGAATCTGCATGAAATGTTTAATAACTAAAAAACAAGTAATTTTTTGAGAAATAATTAATTATATAACTGAGGAAAAAAATGTTGAATTTGTGAACAACTTCCTCAATTCCCTACTTCACTGAGAATTTGTAAACAAAATCATAGAGATAAGAGAATAGATACATGAAGTCATTCTGCAATACATATGCATAGATTTGAGATATTTTTTTTAACAAATATGAACCACCTGGCATTTAAATTTCAAATGCTAGCAAAATATAACTTCCCAGTTTTAATAAAATGGCCTATAAAGAAGCTCAGAAATCCTGTGGACATCAAATACCTCCTAAAACACAGTGCTTTTATGATCTGAGTGTAAATGAATCAAAACCATCCGGCAATCATTTCCTTTAAATGAAATGCACATGGTGAAAGCACAAAAGAAGAAAGTCCTAGGCAGAACTCATGTAAATGTAGCCTCTGGATTTTTTAAGTTGATACTGTCCCTTTCTGGTACTGAGAAAATATGGGCCAAACTCTTCCTGAGTTTAATATTCTGATTGCTTAAGACCAGCCGAACAATGGATGTACTTCTTCAGTATTTCTATTTCATCAAAGCACTTTTCTCTATAGATTTTGACTCTATGGAACAAGTGTTTCCAGCAATTTTCTTCCTCTACAGTGTATCTATAATCAGAACATGAAAAGAAATGCATGGTGTGAGCATGATTTGGAGTGATAAAGACATTTAGAATAGGAAATGCCCTCCATACTACAGGATGCAAAGTTTGGAAGAAAATGCTGTCATAAAATTCTTCCTGAGGTAAAAATGTTTCCACTTTGTGAGATGGATATCTCTACACATACCTACTCATTTATTTCTTCCTAAAATGAATGTTCTGAGAGTACTATTATAAAATCAAAATATAAGTTCTTGAGATGCTCCTTCTAAAGTTCCCTTCCAGTTTAGTCTCTGGTACGTTGTGTGTTAATGTAAAACGAGTCATAGAACAAAAAATATTAGTTGTTAATAGTTTACAACTTTTCACCAACGTCTTCTTTTCTCTAAGAAAGATTTTAAATCAACTGTTCTAAGCCTGCCCTGAAAGTTACTGCTTTGCCAAACATAGCATTTTAGTTTTGAACTATACAGTTGAGAAGGAGGGCAGCAGGACTGACTATGTAATTTGAGAGGGCTAGTGCAAAATAAAAATGTAGACATGCTTAACAAATTATTAAGATTTTAAGATGGTGGCAGCAGAGTATTAAGTCAAGTATTAAGTCTGAAACCATGCAACAGGTTGTATGCCTGTAAGTGAGCCCTGAGAGAAGTCAGAGTATAACAGAGTGACTTTAAAGAGAATTTAAGTGATCTGCATGGAACTTATTATCATTTTTTTCTTTAATGTAAAAGTGTTAGGTAAGAAATATAAAGAGGAATTTACATAGCTATATAGTATGAAATTTTTAAGAAAGAAGATATAAAATGTTGTATTTCTTATTTTTTAATGTTGTATATGATTACTGAACTGTTTATTGTTCCTTAACCATCACATCCTTCTAGAATTGAAAAGGATATGACTTCATACTTTGCTATAAATAGCAAAACTATCTTCAAAATGAAATATTTGCTGAACTTGATGCCAAATCATTCTCATCATAGCCTCATTTCTTCATTTTACATTTAGTCACAAAAAATTTGAGTTCAAATAAAACAAATACGTAATAAGGGATATTTTCCTCCTTTCAGTTCATGACAGAACACATGGACCTTAAACTATGATATGCTTTAAAGTATAAGCCCTCCTCAAGCTCTCTTATTTTGGACACCATTCAGTATACTTATCCATGTTTACATTTAGTCCATCTTATCCTCTTAAGGTAAACCACTAATTACTTTAAGGTACTACTTTGGAGGATGAAGTTACTGAATAAAGTGACCTGAAAAAATGTCAAACTGCATAGAAAATGCCCATTTACTTAACATGAGGAAGTGAAGAATAATTAGGCTCTAATTTTCAATATCCTTTTCCTTTTTTGATAGCTGACATACAAAATGTCATAAATATTTCAATTTAAAATTTTGTTATAAATTTTTTACAAATACTTCTAACTAGTTATTTAAATAGTTATTAAAATAACATGAGTTGCTTACTTCATTCATGTCTCCATAGGTGGGTAGCAGAAAAAACAAGACACCTGTAAAAAAATTAAAGCCAGAAAATGATTAGAGTAGTTTACTCACTAAAGAGAGCAAGAATCAAGTACAAATTTTAGAGTACAGGACCAGGAAGAGCAAGGAAAGGGGCCAGGGAGAGAGAAGAGAAGCTGGAGAAGGTACATGGTGGTTAACAGTAAATTGCCAAAATATGACTTGTTTGGTCACAAATGTGTGTGTGTGTGTAACACAATATATAATACTATATATTACACATACTTAAATTTATTGCCACACAGAAGTAAAAGTGATGCCTGATTATTTATTTGCAGTTCATTTTTTCACTATTTGATCCCTGAGATCCCTGTAATAAGTATCTGCTGAAATTTTTTCTTCAAAATGAAGGATATACACACAAATTGTTTGGGCTTGATGTTACAAATATTAAGAATAAATACCAGAACAAATGGATAAAGACATAGCTGCATATTAATCATAAACTAATCATAATGTCTTGACAATGACTATCCTTCTAACTCCCTAGTCTGAGCAGCTACACACACCCCAAATCTTATAGTTTTCAGTAACTTTATTGTTACACATCCTTCAGAATCTTACCTGCATGCTCATCAATACAACCTCAACTAAGAGTGGCTCTTTTAGGCCACCAGTGGGATATATAAATGAACTTAGGCATTTGAGGTCATAAAGAAAACTGTTTAATATCCACATAATGACTAAATAAAGGTCATTGCCCTAATGGCTCCCAACTAGACCTCCCATACTGGTGTTTGTTCCCTTCATGTCTATTGGTAAGGTCATATGGGTATATTAAGCTAGATTCCTTTATTCATGGCAAGAAAAAACTTAGTATAGCTCTCTACTGTGAAGTGGGTTGGAACTAATAGAAAAATCAATGTCAATCAATGTCTAGGTGTGTCTGAATTCTCATTACTTACTCATTTATTTGCATTTGAAGAATTTCATATGGCAGAAGTTTTAAGACATAAGACTCGAGTTCAACTGTAGGGATTTGGGGGCCTTGCAGCTTTGTGGATGAGGAGGAAATTTAAGACAAGTCTATTATCACCTCTCAATTTCAACATACGTAATTTTGACTTCTTTGTGCATGGATAATTTTGAGTCTTGAAAATATAGTGATCAGTGTCTCATTTATAATTCTTCTGGCAAAAATATATAGAGTGACTTATGGGTGTAATTTGTGAACTAGAAGTAAAACAAACTAATTCAATCATGAGCAGACTGCCTATTTGAGCTAGATACCATGGTAGTCATATTTACCACATTTATATTTGTAAAAGAAACATTTTTATTTAGGGTTTGACATATGCTTCCTCATTTATTTAATATATACATTTAAGAGAGAAAGTTTCTTGTTAGACCCTGTGGCTCAGGGAGATTAATTTATTTGTCCAGTTTTGTGCAGTTAGTTGTGATAGAGACACCATTTAAAGTCTTTCTTACAACATGCAATTATTGTCTGATACATCATTTGTTAACACATAAATTTAACATATGATGTCTAATACATCATATGTTAACACATAAAAAAGAATTTACAATAAAAAGTCACTCATAAGTATAATTTCAATTGTTCAAACATTGGTGGGAAATTAATAATTACTAGGGTGAAGTTTTCTAAATTAAATAAAGAATATAGAGCACTAGCTACGTATACCTGTGATTAATTGTGGATGATCATATACAATTCAAAAATTATAATATTCAAAGCATTATGATACAATAAAAGCATTGAAACTATTCAGAAAATACTGTATTTCATAGATTTGCTCTATTGTAGTGTCCCATTTTCAATTTTAATTAATTTTTCCAAAAAGATAGGTTTAGAAGTCATAGAAAAATAAACTAACTGTATAGTTACTTTCTTTTTGAACTAAGTCACTTGTTATAATATTTTCCAAAATTCAGATTCAATTTATATTTGTTGCTAGCTACCTTAACAAGAGCTGTGTATTTTTAGATTATTTATTTCTACACACAATCCAGAAATACCACTTATCAAATTTTAACAGTATAGATTATAACACTGAAGCTAAGAACTCAGACTCTGGTATTCTGATGGCAAGACCCATGTTTACTTAAAGTTAGCACCTTATAAAACACGAAAGGCAATTTGTAGACAAAATTTTACCTTTCCTGCTGTTTGAATTACACTAAAGTTGAATATTCCTTCTCATATATTTCATTTTTTAATAATATTCATTTCAAAACATTAAAAATACAGTCCATAAAATAACAAGTTTCACCCACAGAACAACCAAGCTGTCTGTGTTCTAAATAAAATGAACAACTAACAATTGTGAAAAGCAAAAATTAGGAACATAAAAATAAAAAAAGTACTCTAAAAGCTCTTTAAGTAATCTTAGAGAAGAATTCATTGGCTTTTTTCTTTTCTAAGTTCATGCTTCACAAAACTTCTTTTATGTTCATATACTAGTTTATGCACTTACCACACTTCGAAAATATATTAATGGCTAATTTGTTGTAGGTCAAAAATTGGAGACAGCAAAAACTTCTTGCAAGATAATCACATTTTACAATCAGCATTTTGATGTCACCTTCAAAATATGTAACAAATTTTTATCTTTCTATTTATTTGCAGTACATCAATCAGATACATTTTCAAGTATATTTAGTTAACATATTTATAGTTATTTACATTTTCCAGCTGGATTTACTAGAATACTTTGTGTGTATCAGCACTCTTATATTTGAATACTTACTATATTGAAAATTCTAGGCCAGAGAATGGGGCCTATAAATCCATGATTTTACATAGAGCAAAATAAAATTCTAGTACTAGTGGTAGTATATATGGTGAAAAAAGAAAGCATATAGTAATATATTCCATGATAAGTTTATAATAAGTTTATATTCCATGATAAAACAGTATATTCCATGAATAAGACAAAGTGAGCCTAGAATTTAGGCAGGAAACAACTGTGTACAGTTGTTAGTAGAGGTTCCATAGGGATCCTGTGGCTTCATACTAGCATTCCTTGGAAAGGAAATAAGTCAATAAGTGGAAAAAATGGAACTTAGTTTTCTGAAGAGAAAACTATGTGACTAAAGGTAAACACTGGTGTGAACATGGAATTTCTGGACAGATTTAGAAAGA
Source organism: Smutsia gigantea (assembly GCA_032199065.1). Lineage (NCBI taxonomy): Eukaryota > Metazoa > Chordata > Mammalia > Pholidota > Manidae > Smutsia > Smutsia gigantea. The sequence continues at coordinate 33,388 of JAVSCE010012705.1, forward strand.
TGTTGTACAGCAATAATGCAGAACTAATTTGGCATATATGGAGAGCTCTTGTCAGACTAATTACTACAAGGATTATTTTATAAGAAATATAAAGCCTTTAAATATTTTAAGGAGAATTATATAGTTGTATTCTTCAAAACTGGTGTTTTTAAAAACTTATACAAGAGGAAGTTGTAAAAAAGAGAGTAATGTGGAAAAAATGACATGACAATTCTTTCCTCTAGTAAAAAATCTAACGGAATTAACAGCTTTAAGCTGTTGAGTAGAGTTGTCATGAAGAATGATAGAAAGAGGAGATACAGGAAGAGTAAAGAAAAGTTGACAGTGATTAACAGAATGTTATAGCATATTGGACTGAATGATTTGAAAAGTAGTGATAGAGATTACCTGAACTAGGTTACTCAGACTGGTAAAAGAGCTCAACCTCTTGACCCCATCTTTAACTTCTCGAGAACACTTTGAATTCAAAGTGATAACACCACAAGGTGCAAGTGTAATGCTCCAACAAGCATTTGGAGGGGCAGAGGTAAGAGGAGCATGGGGAATGCTGAGAGTGAATAAATTCTCCAGAAGCAAAACTGGTCCAGTGTGGAATAAGGTTACCATAAATAAATGGGAACAGAAATCTATGCTATTATCCCAGAGCAGTGAAGCATGGCTAGCAAAGTAAAAGGAGAATGAAAAAGATATAGTAGAGATTATGAGGCAACCTCTGGTGTCAGTTTAGACTCTGCCATCTCTTAGAATATGTCCTGTACAAATTACTCAGCTTCTCTGCATTGGTTTAATCATCTGTAAAATGGGATAATATTAATAACTATCTCCTGTAGTTCAGATTAAGCAAACATGCTTGAATACATAAATAGCATTCAAAACAGTGCCAGGCTCATAGAAAGGACTAAAGAAATCTCCTTTACATGTATAAAAATGGTAAGAATTTCAAAATGAAGTGATTTTATTCAATAAAGATGGGAGCCGAAAAAATATATTATTCAAAATAATGTAATTCATCAGTTTTTTCATTGCCTTTAAACTTTAACCATACTTTTTAATTCCTTTTTGATAAAGAAGCACAAGGAAAGGACATAATTGGTAATGGCAAATAACAATAGGTGGAGAGAGTTTGATAGTAATTTCAATATTTAAGATACTAAGAAACAACATTCATAGATCCTTTTCTTTGTGTTTCCATAGTCATTTTCTTATCTTTCTTGTATTTAACATAGAGTACTGTAATTATCCATTCAGTTTGGTGTTTCTCTGAATATTGTACCACAAAATTTCCTGCTTTCAGGTTAGTAGACCTGCTTATCAGGCTAGATACATATTGACCTGATAAATATACTTGATATTTTGCATGTCAGGAATGATCCATTCTTCCCTTTTGCTTATGGCAATTGACTCATATTACAAACTTCAGCATATATCTGTCTCACAAAAATATCAAACTAATTAACATTTCTTGCATAAACACCTTGGATAAGACATTGAACAATTACTATAAAAAAGAAAATTTTGCAGTCACTTCCAGAAAGTTATATTCCTGTGTGAAAAATAAAATAAACCACATGCATATTAAATAACCATAAACATTTATGAGTTCAACAATAATGATATATCCAAAACATACACACAATTTATAAAGAAATTAATAAGGAATGGAAAAGAAGAAGGAAGTATGTCGTGTTTTGAAGTGTGTTCAAGATAATTTTGACAGAGAAGATAGGTCTTAGTTTAGCCTCAGAGGTAAGATTGGATCTGACTGGACAGTGAGAAAAAATGGAAAACGTTCAGGTGATAAACTGACACAAAATTGATCATTAGTCATGTATTTTTCAGAGGAATCTTTTGCCAAAAATTATGTCATTAAAAAAATCTCTACATACACTGAAATTAGCACTACCCACACTACTCATCAATGTAAGGATATTTCATAATGTCTTTCATTAGTCTACAGTTATTATTAAATTAAAATCAAGTACCTGCTTGGAAATAGAGAAGAGAAAGATGGACATTTGTTTGTCTGCAACATGCCAAAAAGTTAAAATGAAACAGATTTCAATATACTGATTATTTAAACCTAATCATAGCCAAATCTCCACCACATGATCCTGAGAAAACAGGATCAAAACATTTGTCCCCTCCTTATTCTGGAGTTTTTCCTAGTGGCACCAATAATGGAGTATCCTGGATACACAGACAACTAAGATGAGTTGCTGCTGATGACATTTTTGAATTTCCTATAAACTAGCACTGGAAAAATGTTTCTATTGTAATTTAAAATCTAATGGAACATAAACTCATTTAGTGCTGTCAAAGCCTCATTATTTGACTTGTCAGAGAAAAAGCTGGTGATTACCACCAAACATATTTGTGTCTTTTAATTGCCATTTATCTCCAAAGTTTCAACTGTGTACAGAAACAAAAGAAAGCAATTAAAATATCAACAGAGGTTGGCAGAGCAGAGTAGATTGCTACTGTCAGCAATAAACTACCAAACATAGTAATAGGGAAATGTGCCATGGTCCAGTAATCATGTGAGAGGAAGGAATGAGAAATAACTTCCCTCATGAACTAAAACTGCAGAGAAATTTTAATACTCTTTTCAATGTATCCAGTATGACATATGTAAACTCACGTGTGTGTATGTGTGTGTGTGTGTGTGTGTGTGTGTGTGCTCAGATGCATACGTATGCATGCATAACTTAAGTATGGAAGTTCCTTAAATACTTTTAGGCACTTTCATTGAGGTATTCACTCCTTTTAATAGTAAATTTGCACAAATCACAGAAAAAACTACTAAACTCCTTCACTTTTTTGGCAAAACTCACAAAGAAGCTGAGTTTGTGGTATAGTAAATGTCAGTAATTACAAGTCTATTTTCAGTATTAGAGTATCTCTTGATTTTTTTACTCATAGCTAGCTGGTATTTTTTTATTAATTCATTACCAGAGCTAAGATTTCTGAGTACCTTGGGGAACTGAAACCATACTTATAATTTCACTTATTCCTTGTAGATCTCTTTCTAGCATAAGTATCTCATTTATAGGCCAGTGTTCCTTAGTGATTTATGGGAATTTATACTATGGAGCTGATACCATTATGGCAAAGTTTCATTGAAAACTTTACAGCTCTTAAATTAGTTGATTTCTCTGAGAAAGCAACACTGTGGCCACATTCCCTCATGCCACAAAGATTAGCATTCGTTAGTGGGAAATGTAAACTGTGTCTTGTGTGGTTCTATGTTTGGCAATGGGTGCCAAGTATTTGAGTATGTGTGATGACACAAGATAAAACTAAAATATATTACAAAAATTATAATATAATGCCAATCTGTTATCACAGTGAAGAGGTATGTCTTGGACTTATTCACTTTTTTGGCTTTTAGAACACTTGCCATAATTCCTACCCAGAATTTTCAATATATGTTAAAAACTATTGTGGTTTAAACTTTAAGGAACAGATTGGTATATCAGAATGAGGGAAATCATTAAAGTTGGTCTCTCCTATGCCTCTCCCCTCTGCCCTCCTAAATATATATTGTGAATGGGTAGTATTTTCGATTATTAACGGAATGGAATTGGGTCCTGCTGGATTACAGGAAAAATTAATCTGTTTATTGAAACCACATACCATGATGAATTTAGAGAAGAGAATCTTTATTTCAGTTGAATGAATAAAACAGATATGTAAGTTCAGATCCCATCTGTACCACAGTAACCATGGAATTAAAAAGTCCTTCATAATCACATCACAATAATATTCATTGTTTTACACTAGCAACAATTGAAAACATTTTACAAGAATGCATGTGGAACCAGTTATAGATTAAATAAAAAATGGGCAAGAAAATGAATAACAAGACTGAAGAAAAACAAGAAAAAGAGAGATAAAATAAAACCAGAGTAGGTCTAAAAATCAAAGTGCATGTTTTAACAAAAGCGAGGCACATTTTTGGCTCTAATTATCATTTACATGTGAAATGATTACAGTGAGATACCACATATGAATTTCTGATTTGAATAGCTGAGAACATATTCATACATTCATTTATTTATTGATAATTCATTAATTAAAGATATGCTGACAACTAAAGATATTTCTCTTATCTGTCTAAAAAAGAAACAATATATGATGTAATGTAAAATAATACAATATAGGAATAATACAATGCCCAGGAAGTTATCTTAGTTTCAAATTAGTAACTAGTACAATAGAACTGTTTCTTATAACCATTAGCATAGAACATGTAATACAAATATAATTCAATAAAAACAAATTACATGCACATCATTCCAGGGATCTTCTCAGGCTTTAAATTACCTGCAATAATGTATACTTGGATTTTGGACCTCAGGGGCCGGTAACATTGAATGCTAATAATGGAGGAACTTAATAGGGTGCCTAAGTGAGGTCACAGAAGTACGTCAAAACAAATTTAGACTCTACAGTCATCACCATTTGTTAAAGGAAATGGGCATGTCTTTATTTACTGTTATGTTTTCTTCATTGGCTTATTTGCTTTTAAATGCTATGAGTCTCCTCATTATAGTCTTGATTTCAATTTTTATTTGTGTTTTATTTATAAAAGTGGTATTTTTCTTTTCATATATATTTTTATTTTATATAAATTGTATACCCCCCACTTTTTTATTTTTTCTTTTTTCACTACACTGTGTTAAAGTGTTTTATATTTTTCTCTATGGACTGACAAAAAATAAATCTGTTAAAGATTTGTTTTAGTTTGAAAACATTTTATTTAAGAAAAAAGACACTATGTATTCCTTATTATTCTCATTTTACCTTGAGTTAGTGGACACCCTTTCATAGGCTGGATCTATTCTATGGATGATTGCTTAGAAAACACTGGATTTCGGTATGTATTACTACCTATCATTCAGTTAATCCTCCATAAATACATTTATGGCTGTGTTTGACAATTATTGACCAGATATGAGTTCAAGATTTAATACCTGACAAGTAACTGGAAGTGACCTAATTATGTTGCTAGATTAGCAAACCCATATTTAAAAAACAAAAATCACCAGCAGCATTGCCTTTGAAAGTTGAGGAGCCTCCCAAGAGCATGTGACTAAACAAGTTGCCACTGACCAGCACACAAAGGTGGGTAATATCCAAACAGAACTGTCACTATTCCTGTAGAGTGATTTTGCGTGCACTCTAGGACATAGCTGAAAACATGATCAAAGGCCCAGAGTGATACAACATAGTATATCTGTGATAATTATATATACCTTACAATATTTTTAAAGCAAATATAGCCAAGCTCTTCTCATTCATTAGAAAGAGTCTCTAATTATAACAACTCAGTAAAGCACCAAAAAAAAAAAACCATTCAGCCTTAACCAATGTAACTTCCTGATGTGTATTCAAAAATAAGCACATTGCAAAATACACGGTTGTGAAACTGAATAATTAACTCTGATTTAAAGGCTGGAGAAAGCTTAAAATGGGGGCTTAACTGAAATATTTACAATGAGGACATTTCTTTTTGATCTGAAATAGGTCTGATACTGGAATGCTGGGTAAGTGCCCCTCTTGCAAATATCTCCACTGCAAAATCTTTATAGAGTTCTGGTGTTTAAGTTTTTCCTCCAGGCTTAAATTAAGTCTGCAAAACACATGTTATCCGGTCATATTGTGCTATTTGACCCAGACATCTTTTTCCTCAGCAATTTAATTAGTCGTGAAGAAAACTACAAGTGCTCAAATTGAGTCTTTGTAAAATATAACCAAATCAGAATTGAAACAGAAAAAGCTATCAGTGCCTTTCAACATAACTCCAAAAAAAGGGCAATAAATGGACATTATGGTTTTGAAACTCTAGCCACCCTGACCAAAAGCTCAGCTACTCAGTGAATCATATTTTATATTCTGACCTCTGTCTAGATATCTGTCTCCTTACAAAACAAGATTTCAATGCAGAACTATTTAATTCTTCAACCTTTCGTCAGTTACGGTGGGGTTTTCTGGCATTAGTGCCAGATGATTGACAGATGTTTTTGAGACCTAAGCATGCCACTTCTACCAAAACTGCTCTTAAATCTGGTACTGCATCTGGGTGATTCTTTTCTGCTATCTGAATCTCATTCTTGAATATCTCTGTTCCAAGTTGGGTTACTTTAAGTAACCTTTAAATACTCTTTTAACTTGGATTACTCACCTCCGTTCTCCATTTTGTATTTCCTTTGAAAGACATGTAAATTGGGAGGGTAATATCTTTTCCCATGCATATGATTTTTATATTTATATGCTAACTGCCTTCTCATATCCCCTCATATTTTCTTTAAATATTTCTTTAAGCATTCATGGCTTTAGGATTTTCGGATAAAAGATACATTTAATATTTTAGCAAATAGATTATATTTTCACTCTCTCATAGAGTAGACCTGAAAAAAACAGGAAAGATCTAAATGCAGAAAGCTAGTAGGTTTTTGCTCTTCTGCACATTTTTATAACATGTTATACTTGCTTTTAATTCAGTAGGTACATCACACAAATACACACACACAGGCCTATTTACTTCTCACCATTGTTGCCATGGGTATGTTTATGACATATGATCATGTATTTTTATTTTATGTCATATTTATAAATATAGAAAATTCTATTCTTTGGAGTAACAAATTTGTTTATTGTTAAGTATCTCAAAGAGTTTCTTCTTTTCTTCTGCCACACACTCTTCCAATTACATCCCAGAACTTCAGCAGGGTTAAAGAATCTTTTTTAGGTTAAACTATACATTTTTTTTTGCTGGCATAATAGGTTATAAAGGACATTTAGAAGTGGTAATCACAAAGACCCTTAATCCAGATATGTATTGATAATTTTAGGAATTCCAAGAGAATCTAACTATTTTGAAATAATAGTTCTTTAATCCCTACTTTTTATGCCAAATCTGCAAATTCTGTGAAATATTTAGCTAGGATACCTGTTCAAAATCTTTTACATTTTCTTAGGAGCACAAAATATTATACAAAATGATTCACAATTAAGGACAATTTTAGGCCAGCAATAAAAGCGCATAGTAAGCTCTGACTACAAAGAATATTTTTCCCCACAATTAAGGGTGGATGAACGAAAACATACTATAATTGCTGACTAATTTCATTTCTCCCTAAAGAAACATTTTTTCTTATAAGTTTGTATCCACAGTTTCTCTTCTTATACAAATATCGTTAGCCATTATTTGAATCTTGTTCTCTCACCTAGACAGGAATGTAAACATATTGACTTCAAAAAATTCAGCTAAAAATTTAACTGGATGCAACTCATGCCCAAGTACTAGTTTCGACGCTATTTTTAAAAAAGTAAAATGTGAATTCTATTAAACAAAAGCAGTTACATGGCTCAATTTACCCATATGAAGAAGAGGTTGACCTAGTACTGTGATTTTGGGGGCCTGCAAATGGTCACTTTTTCATGAAGTGCATGATCTCTACCAATTTTCTGTCTATTGATAAATGATTTCAGTTTAGTGGGAGACAAAAACCACACAGATTTCAGTTCATACTGGGATAAACATGAAAAACATAGTTTTTTCCTTGAAACAAGTTTACTTTGAGGAAAAAATATATCACAGCATAGTACAGTTAGATGTTCCATAGAAATGCAACAGATATGGACAAATAAGATCCCTGAGGAAAGCAAAAAAAAAAAAAAAGAAGAATTTCTATTGACTCTGGCTTAATATTTGAATAGACATACACATTTTCTCTCCAGGTTGACAACTCTTAGAATGACCAAGACATTTATAAAAGTTATATTATTTCTGGGGTTCCAAATAATGTTAAATGGTTTTGCTACTAAAGTTTTTTCTCTCTCAATTTTTATTGCACACAGTCAACTTGTAATGGCAAAGAATTTGTGTGATAGAGTAGCATTTTATATCTTGCCCATATTTATTCTATTAGCTTTTATTACCAGTTTTGTAAAGGAAAGCATTTTGCAAGATTTAATTTTTATTTCCTCAAATTATGTTTTTTCAATCCTTATATTTAATAATGCATCTTCTTACATTATTAAAATTCCCCAAGAATATCAACTGTAGAATTCACAGGTCATTATTTTTGCCCTTAAAACATCATATAGGGCTCAAGATGGTGGCGTGAGCAGGGCAGCAGAAATCTCCTCCCAAAACCATGTATATTTTTGAAAATACAACAAACATAACTATTCCTAAAAGGAGACCAGAAGATACAGTACAACAGCCAGGTTACATCTACATCTGTGAGAACTCAGCATCTCACGAAGGGGGTAAGATACAAAACTGTGACCCGGCAGGACCTGAGCACTCCCCTCACCCCAGCTCACTGGCAGGAGGAAAAGAGTAAGAGTGGGAAGGGAGTGGAAGCACAGGACTGCTAAATAACCAGCCCTGGTGATCTGCACTGGGAGTACAGACACACATCGCATGGTGTACTGGATATTAGAGAAACAGAAGGGCTGCATCTGAGACAGAGACTGCAAGTGGGTCCCCACAGCCAGTTCCCCTGGGACAAAAGAAAAACGGGTGCTTTTTTAAAAGTCTTAAAGGGACAAGGGCCCAACAGCTGAACAAAATTGTCCAAGCACACTCAGCCCAGCAGGTGGGGAATTTTGAGGAACATCAGGCCCCTTAACCCCCTGCCAGATAAAGCAGCCGCAAAGCCCCTCACGGTGATAAGCAGCCTGCCATTCATTCCCCCCAGCCTGTGCTGCAAACAGACTGGCTGACCTGCCAGAGCTGTGGAGCAGCCAGAGAGCGGCCCTGCCCATAGCAACCACACAGGGTCTCCTCGCAGTATGCAGCTAAACTGGGCAGGCAGCGGAAGATGGAGCAAGGTCCGGAAGGCACAAAAGGGACCATCCTTGCAGTAGAATGCACCCAGCGTGGCTGCCACCCCCTGCAGTGCTCTAGGCTAGTCTGAGGGTGGCCCTGCCAATGGCACTTCAGGGGACTATCCCAGAGACTGCCTCCCAGAGTGTGGGTAATCGGCACAGGCAGTGGAGAAGGGCAAGGCAAACAACAAGCAGGAAGGGACTTTGTTCTCCCAGCTGATACATGTGCCACCTGCCTGCGAACACTTCTATCACCATGAAAAAACAGAAGAATCTACTCCAGTCAAAAATCACTCAGACAACTCGAGAGAGGGCCTGGTGGGGTACATTTAACCAAACTTCCTGAAAAAGAATTCAAAATAAAAGCCATAACCATGCTGATGGACCTACAGAGAAATATATAAGAGCTAAGGGATGAAGACTGGAGGGAGATAACAGAAATGAAACAATCAATAGACGGGCTTAAGAGCAGACTTGATGAGGTGCAAGAGACAATTAATGGAATAAAAATCAGAGAACAGGAGTACAGAGAAGCTGAGGCAGAGAGAGATAAAAGGATCTCTAGGAATGAAAGAATATTAAGAGAACTGTGTGACCAAGCCAAACAGAACAATATTCGCATTATAGGGGTACCAGAAGAAGAAGAGAGAGAAAAGGAATAGAAAGTATCTTTGGAGAAATAATTGCTGAAACTTCCTCAAGCTGGGGAAGGAAATAGTCTCTCAGACAACGGAAGCCCACAGATCTCCCAACACAAGGGACCCAAGTAGGCCAAAACCAAGAAATATAATACTTAAAATGGCAAAGATCAAAGACAAGGACAGAGTATTAAAGGCAGCCAGAGAAACAAAAAAAGATCACCTATACAGGAGAACCCATCAGGTTATCATCAGACTTCTCAACAGAAACCTTACACGCCAGAAGATAATGGCATGATATATTTAACGCAATGAACAGAAGAGCCTTGAACCAAGAATACTGTATCCAGCACGATAATCATTTAAATTTTAGGGAGGGATTAAAAGACTCCCAGACAAGCAAAAGTTGTGGGAATATGCCTCCACAAACCACCTCTACAGGATATTTTAAAGGGACTTCTCTAGATGGAAGCACTCCTAAGGCTAAATAGGTGTCACCAGAGAAAATAAAATCAGAACAAAGAAAGAAGACCATCCAAATACTAACTAAAGGCAAAAAATAAAAATCAGCTATCCACAAAAACAGTCAAAGGAAACACAAAAGAGTACAGAATAAAACACCTAACATATAAAGAATGGAGGAGGAAGAATTAGAAAGGAGAAAAATAAAGAATCATCAAACTTTATTTATAATAGCTTAATAAGAGAGTTAAGTTAGACTGTTAGATATTAAAGAAGCTACCCTTGAACCTTTGGTAACCACGAATCTAAAGCCTATAATAGCAATAAGTACATATCTATCGTTAATCACCCTAAATGTAAATTGAATAAATGCACCAATCAAAAGACACAGAGTTACTGAATGGATATAAAAGCAAGACATATCATGGCTGCTTACAAGAGACTCACCTCAAACCCAAAGATATACACAGACTAAAAGTGAAGGGACGGAAAAGATATTTCATGCAAACAACAGGGAGAATAAAGCAGGTGTTACAATATTTGTATCAGAAAAAATAGATTTCAAAACAAAGAAAGTAGCAGGAGATAAAAAAGGACATTACATAATGACAAAGGGGTAGGTCAAACAAGAGGATATAACCATTATAAATATATATGCACCCAACACAGGAGCACCAACATATGTGAAACAAATAGTAACAGAATTAAAGGAGGAAATAAAAAGCAATGCATTCATTTTAGGAGACATCAACACACCACTCACTTCAAAGGACAGATCAACCTGACAGAAAATAAAGAAGGATACAGAGGCCCTGAAGAACACACTAGAACAGATAGACATAACAGACATCTACAGAACTCTACACCCAAAAGCAGCAGGATACACATTCTACTCAAGTGCACATGGAACATTTTCCAGAATAGACCACATACTAGGCCACAAAAAGAACCTCAGTAAATTCAAAAATATTGAAATTCTACCAACCAACTTCTCAGATCACAAAGGTATAAAACTAGAAAAAAATTGCATAAAGAAAATAAAAAGGCACACAAACACATGGAGGCTTAACAACAGGCTCCTAAATACTCAATGGATGAAACACCAAATTAAAACAGAGATCAAACAATATATGGACGCAAATGACAGCAACAGAACAAAGCCCCAATTTCTGTGGGACACAGCAAAGGCAGTTCTAAGAGGAAAGTATATTGCAGTCCAGGCCTACTTAAAGAAGGGAGAACAATCCCAAATGAATAGTCTAAAGTGACAATTATTGAAATTGGAAAAATAGGAACTAATGAAGCCCAAAGTCAGCAGAAGGAGGGACTAATATAGATCAGAGAAGAAATAAATATAATTGAGAAGAATAAAACAATAGAAAAAAATCAATGAAACGAAGATCTGGTTCTTTGAAAAAATAAACAAAATAGATAACCCCCTAGCCAGACTCATTAAGAGAAAAAGAGAATCTACACACATAAACAGAATCAGAAATGAGAAAGGAAAAATCACACCAGTCCCAACAGAAATACAAAAATTTATTAGAGAATAGTATGAAAATCTATATGCTAACAAGCTGGAAAACCTAGAAAAAATGGACAACTTCTTAGAAAAATACAACCTTCCAAGACTGACCAAGCTAGAAACAGAAAATATAAACAGTCCAATTACCAGCAATTAAATTGAACTGGTAATCAAAAAAGTACCCAAAAACCAAACCTCCGGGCCAGAAGGATTCACCGCTGAATTTTATCAGACATATAGAGAAGACATAATACCCATTCTACTTAAAGTTTTCCAAAAAATAGAAGAGGAGGGTATACTTCCAAACTCACTCTGTGAAGCCAGCATCACTCTTATACCAAAACCAGGCAAAGTTCCTACCAAAAAAGAAAATTACAGACCAATATCCCAGATGAACATAAATGCAAAAATACTCAACAAAATATTAGCAAACCGAATTTAAAAATACATCAGGAGGATCAGACACCATGATCAAGTGGGATTTATCTCAGAGACGCAAGTATGGTACAACATTCGAAAATCCATCATCATACACCACATCAACAAAAAGAACAACAAAAAACACATGATCATCTCCATAGATGCCTAAAAAGCATTTGACAAAATTCAACATCCTTTCATGATAAAAACTCTCAACAAAATGGTATAGAGGGCAAGTACCTCAACATCATAAAGGCCATATATGACAAGCCCACAGCCAACATCATACTTAACAGTGAGAAGCTGAATGCTTTTCACCTAACTTTGGGAACAAGACAGGGATGCCAACTCTCCCTACTTATTCAACATAGTACTGGAAGTCCTAGACACAGCAATCAGACAAAACAAAGAAATACAAGGCATTGAGATCAGTAAAGAAGTCAAACTGTCACTGTTTGCAGATGACATGATATTGTACATAAAAAACCCTAACTACTCTACTCCAGAACTACTAGAACTAATATCAGAATTCAGCAAAGTTGCAGGATAGAAATTTAATACACAGAAATCTGTTGCTTTCCTATACACTAACGATGAGGTAACAGAAAGAGAAATCAGGAAAACAATTCCATTCACAATTGCATCAAAAAGAATAAAATACTTAGGATAAACGTAACCAAGGAAGTGAAAGACCTATACCCAGAAAACTACAAGACACTCCTAAGAGAAATTAAAGAGGACACTAACAAATAGACATTCATCCCATGGTCTTGGCTAGGAAGAATAAATATTGTCAAAGTGGCTATACTACCTAAAGCAATCTACAGATACAATGCAATCCCTATCAGAATACCAATAGCATCTTCAACGAACTGGAACAAATAGTTCTAAAATTCATTTGAGACCATAAAGGCCCCAAATAGCCCAAGCAATCCTGAAAAGGAAGAATAAAGCTGGAGGGATCTTGCTTCCCAACTGCAAGCTCTACTACAAAGCTCCAGTAATCAAGACAATTTGGTACTGGCACAAGAGCAGACCCACAGACCAGTGGAACAGAATAGAGAGTCCAGATATTAACCCAAACATATACAGTCAATTAATATACGATAAAGGAACCATGGATCTACAATGGGGAAATGGAAGCCTCTTCAACAGCTGGTGTTAGCAAAACTGGACAGCTACGTGTAAGAGAATGAAAATGGATCATTGTCTAACCTCCTACACAAAAGTAAATACAAAATTGATCAAAGACCTGAATGTAAGTCATGAAACCATAAAACTCTTAGAAAGAAACATAGGCAAAATTCTCTTGGATGTAAACATGAGCAACTTCTTTATGAACATATCTCCTGGGCAAGGGAAACAAAAGCAAAAATGAACAAGTGGGACAATATCAAACTAAAAAACTTCTATACAGCAAAGGGCACCATCAGTAATACAAAAATACATCCTACAGTATTGGCTAATATATTCATAAATGACATATTCAATAAGCGGTTGATATCCAAAATATTTAAGGAGCTCACGCACCTCAACAAACAAAAAGCAAATAATCCAATTAAAAAATGGGCAAAGGATCTGAACAGACACTTCTCCAAAGAAGAAATTCAGATGGCCAACAGGCACATGAAAAGATGCTCCACATCGCTAATCATCAGAGAAATGTAAATTAAAACCACAATGAGATACCACCCCACACCGGTAAGGATAGCCACCATCCAAACGCAAACAATAACAAATGTTGGTGAGGATGTGGAGAAAGAGGAACCCTCCTACACTGCTGGTGGGAATGCAAATTAGTTCAACCATTGTGAAAGGCAGTATGGAGGTTCCTCAAAAAACTCAAAATAGATCTGACCTAGGAATTCCACTCCTAGGTATTTACCCTAAGAATGCTGCACAGTGTGAAAAGACATATGCACCCCTATGTTTATCACTGCAGTATTTACAATAGCCAAGAAATGGAAACAACCTAAGTGTCCATCAGTAGATGAATGGATAAAGAAGAAGTGGTACATATACCCAATGGAATATTATTCAGCCATAAGAAGAAAACAAATCCTACTATTTGCAACAACATGGATGGAGCTAGAGGGTATTGTGCTCAGTGAAATAAGCCAGGTGGAAAAAGGCAAGTATCAAATAATTTCACTCCTATGTAGAGTATAAGAACAAAGAAAAAAACTGAAGGAACAAAATAGCAGCAGACTCACAGAACCCAAGAATGGACTAACAGTTACCAAAGGGAAAGGGACTGGGGAGGATGGGTGGGAAGGGAGGAACAAGGGGGGAAAGGGGGCATTATGATTAGCAGACATAAAATAGGGAGGGGGCATGGGGAGGGCTGTACAACTCAGAGAAGACAAGTAGTGATTCTATAGCATCTCACTATGCTGCTGGACAGTGACTGTAATGGGGTATATGGTGTGTACTTGATGATGTGGGGAGTCTAGTAACCACAGTGTTGCACATGTAATTGTAGGTTAATGATACCAAAATAAAAATAATAATAATAATGCAAACATCAAATATTTTCAGAAACTGAATTCTCAAATTTCTAAGCCTGCTATATTATTAAAAACTTCTTTTGGTCTTATGCATTTTTTGGTAGAGATTTCCACATTTAAAATAAATTGGAATTTCATTTTCCAGAAATAATATTTTTCATCTTAGTCACATAGAAGGCAGAAATGTTATCTAAAGCATCATAAAAATATTACATATGCATAACCTTATCCTATATGTGATATATTATGAATAATTAGAGTTTTGCTACAAAGACATTATTAGGAAGTAAGGAGATGATTATTCCATACCAAGAATATATTAGCCAAATGCTACCAAGTTTCATCCTGGAGGATATAATAAAATCCCTAATAGCATATTGACATGAAATTTGAGATGTACATACATTTTACAGAGCAAATTATTTCCCCTAAAACATTCATGACTCAAGTTTTAAGATATTTTCGGAAAGTGTATTATAACTTATTTTGTTCTTTATGCAAATTACCAATAGAGTTGTAATTTTCAACTTATATTGTGATTACTAGAAAATTCTGAAAGAACATGTTGATATCCAGTGAATAGCTATTTCTGGTGCTTTTCTCCATATTATCTCTAAAATACATATACAGGAAGGCAAAGTAAAAAAACAAAAACAGTCTAGCGATATGTAATATTTACACTAACAAAAAGATTGTTCTAAATTTCTAAAAGGAAATTTCTCTTACTCCATCCCCTAAGAACATTAATAAATAAAACCGATGAGTAAGATAATCCTTGACAACTACAAAAGAATAATCACAAAATTATTTTGACAAGCTAAAATTAATAGAATGAAAAAAAACGGTAGTCATGAAATAAAGTAAAATAAAATTAGGAAATAAAGTAGAAAAAATGATATTTAAGAATAAATCAAGAATTTTCAAATATTAAAATATTAAAAATTAAGAACTTAAGTTTTTTTCTATAAACTTAAGTCTGCTCTTATATTTAAAAAATTTAAAAATAAAGCACTGAAAGAAAATATATTTATATCAAAAGGTTTTGGACCTATCTAGAGCTTTTCCTTAAACCATATAACAAAATAAATTTCAGATGGACAAAAGTAATAATTCATAAAATACTACATACAAATAAGTATTTGCATTTCATCTCATTATAATACTTTTTTACAATTTTCTAAATACTGTAATAACAAAAGCAAATTTCTATAATATTAAACTGTGGAGAAAATAAAAGTTCCTATGGTCAGGATCCTCACCTGCCCCAAACTACTTAATGATGTAATTGGCCTACTGCTAGGCTAATGCTTCCACACCCACTGGTAATGAGATATTATTCACTGAGTCACTATATAAAAAGCTCTACCATGTGTTCTGAGTAGAGGCAAAATACAATCTGGGTTGAGGCAGACTGCTGGATGCAGACATGATTCTCATGCTCAGCCTACCACCATGAGATTTAAGCTAGGCCCAACCCCGTCTACCCCTAGAATATTGTTGTCATTTCTCCATTTCATCAAACCCATGATGAATTTGCCTGAAGCTGAAACCCTCAGGCAAGACAATTGTCATAGAAGGATTCATTGTAGATTGAAGAATGGAACAGGCGGCCCTCACAGGAGGGTTGCTTCAGTGGGCTGCACCTATGGATGGAGAGACATTCAAGTGTCCTCCAATAGGCATGTGGTCTGAGGTGGCTTGCCTTCTGGAGAACTGGGTCCTTCCCAGAACTGGGGAGAGTAGAGGTGAAGCCTCAGGCAGTAGAGTTGGCCCTTGGCATAATGAGGTCTTTTGAGAAACAGAGGGCCCACAAGGTGGTGGGAACTGTGGGTTGGCTGTTTCTCACTGTCTTGCCAATGGTTTTCAGCCCTGGGCAAGTTCGCTATGGATTCAGTGTGACCAAAGAAATTGACAGTAAAACTGTTCTTGGTGTGAAAGGGTTATACCCCACTTTATTACCAGGTTTAAGGTCAGTCACTAAAATCCCGTTCACTCAGAGCGAGTCTGTATGCAGCAATCCAGTCTCTGCCTCTGGGCTCCTCTGTCTGCACAGTTGTCCCACATAGCCGTCCTCTGGGCCTCTCTGCAGATTCGTCCTGCACAGCCATCCTCTGGGCCTCTGTCCTCAGTGCTGCTACCACTCCAGCCTCTGCTCTGCTGTCCTGCAGCCTTGTAGCTGTGCCACCATGTCATGCCCAGAGCACTGGGCAGAGCTCTTTGTATAGAGTCAACAGCCATGTATTGTCCACAGGTGTGCAGTGAGCTAATCAACCAGGGCCAGGTGAGAATCCTGGCCACAGGAACTCTCATTTTATCCACACTCACCCTATTAAAAAAGGCTGCAGGCTGCAAATGAGAGGAACATGCTGCTGTGAGAGACATGAGAAATGGAAGCATGAGAATGTGAGCTATGAAGTGCTGTGGATTTGTTGAAGAAGGAAATGGCACTAATACAAGAGGAGGCAGCACAAGAAATGTGAGCTGTGAGATGCTGTGAAGGAAGTAAAACATTTCTTGAAAAATGAAATGGCATTGATGTGAGCCACTGTGGAAGAAGTAAAAGACATGAAGGAGAAGGATGTACCCCTGTGAGAAGCACAAAAAGAGGCAGTGAGGACATGAGCTACAAGGTGCTGTGGAGGAGGTAAAAGATTTTTTGCATAATGAGACAGTGGCACTGCAGGGTTCTGTGGAAGAGGTAAGGACCATGAAGGAGAAGGAGGTTCTCCTGTGAGAATTACAAGAAGAGGCAGCATGAGAATGCCAACTGCAAGGTATTGAGGGCATGTAAATTGTGAGGCAAGAATCTTGGAGCAGTGGAGTGTCAGGAAAGTAGAAGTTTTTATGGCCAGGATTCTCACCTGACCCAAAAGTACTTGCTGATGTAATTGGCATACTGCTAGGCTAATGCTTGCACATTATAATGATAATTATTAGTTATATAATAATAAGCTATTAACTGAGTCACCATATAAAGAGCTCCAGCCAGGGCTCTGTGTGGTGGCAGAGAAGGAGGTGGGTTATTGAATTTCAGGCTGATTGATACAGACATGATTCTAGTGCTCCACCTACTGCTGTGAGAATAAACTTGGGTATAAACCCTTTTACCCCAACTTGTCATTTCTGTCTCATCAAATCCATATTGAACTTTTCTGGGGCTGAACCCCTCAGACAAGGCATAAATCATTTAAAAATATAACATGTGGGGTGGAAAAAAAAACTATACTAAAGCCATTCAACTTGATCAGACACAGGACAAAAAAGATAATATACCTAGGTGGATAAGTTCAAGTTGGTGTTGTTAGAGCCTAATGCAAACACCATGGGCCTTCTAGATGGAAACAGACTTATCTGGGCTAAGGTTATACATACTTCTTAACATTTTATGATATTTTTTCAGGTCCAAATACATATTTAATGAGTAGAAATTGCCAGCTTTGCTTTCAATTTCTTAAGATTTCTAGGAGCCCAGATACTTAAACTAAAAGAGTATCTCAGTTTCTAGATGGCCCCATATTGATGGTAGAACTCAGAAGGTCTTGTTAGAAGAATCAAGCAGTTTCTTAACCCTGGCTACTCAGAATCCCTGGAAACTTTTGAAAACTACTATGTTCTGGCCATCTGAAACAAATTAATACAGAAGATTTGGGAGTGGAGGCAGGGAAAACTTAGTTTCAAAACTCCCTAGGTGATTCTAATTTCAATTAGGGTTAAAATAGCTAACACTAGGTTATAACTTTATGCTTTAATCTATGACCTTTTGATCAGACTCAGAACTGATAATATTAAAACGAAGGTTCCAACAGCTGATATTTCAAATCAAACCTTAGGCATCTTTTATTACCAAAGCATCCTAAAAGCCCCCAAGGGAAGGAGTAAAGATGTTATGAGCAAAGATACATGAATGCAGGAAAGAGGGATCTTCTCTCCAGCATGCACACACACAGCTGGCTGCCAGGTGCAAAGCAGCAAAGAAACAGCAAGAAATTTGAGGCAGGCTAGGAAGCTCACAGGTGAATCTTGATCAGGTATTTCTGTTATCCTATACTCAGAGATCCTTCACTATCCTATTATGGTCTAGCAACCTGCCTGAGCCAAGATAAAACTTTGTCTGAAATCACATGTATTTTCCTTTAATTTCTCTGAGTTCTTGGCTCACCAGCACTAGCCAAGGCTGAAAAGTAGCCTGAGTTATTACCTTTAAAAATAAACCTAAGTGTCAGTAAAAATGAACATGGTTTTACTGAGGTAAATGATATGTACGTAGTTGTTGGGGTCCAGAGGTTGGCTTTGAGGTTTTGGGGCAACACAGAGAGCAAAGAACACAGCGGGAGTCATCATGGAGGGTGCTCAAAGAGACCACTTTATTCTGCACAAAGCTGTACTGCTAATTCATTGTTACATAAGTGTTTTAACATGTGCATGTGTGTGGCCTCCATGGCCAGGCATCTGGCCTTCAAGGCCCTTATCTAGTTCCTTTCCCATGGATACAACAGGTTTCTCAAGGCCAAACATATCTGGGGTAAAGCAGCAGGCAGCTGCCCTCCTAGAATGATAGGGGAAGGGGGGTCTTCCCTACATCTCACCCCTTTCTATAGGACAGCATCCGCCTGCTTCTTCTTATTGCAGGGGAAAAAATCTCCTGCATATAAGTATGAGTGACTTCTTCCTGAACGCATCTCCTTGAGCAAGGGACACAAAAGCAAAAATGAACTCATGGGACAACATCAAACTAAAAAGTTACTGTATGGCAAAGGACACCATCAACAGAACAAAAAGGCATCCTACAGTTTGGGAGAATATATTCGTAAATGACATATCCAAAAAGGTGTTAACATCCAAAATATATAAAGAACTTAGATGCCTCAACACCCAAAAAGCAAATAATCTGATTAAAAAAGGGCAGAGGATATGAAGAGACGTTCTCCAAAGAAGAAATTCAGATGGCCAACAGACACATAAAAAGATGCTCCACATCACTAATCATCAGGGAAATGCAAATTAAAACCACAAGGAGATATCACCTCACACCAATAAGGATGGCCACCATCCAAAAGACTAAGAAAAACAAATGCTGGTGAGGATACGGAGAAAGGGGAACCCTCCTACACTGTTGGTGGGAATGTAAGCTAGTTCAACCATTGTGGAAAGCAATATGGAGGTTCCTCAAAAAACTAAAAATACAAATACCATTTGACCCGGGAATTCCACTCCTTGGAATTTACCCAAAGAATACAACTTTTCAGATTCAAAAAGACATATGCACCCCTATGTTTATCGCAGCACTCTTTACAATAGCCAAGATATGGAAGCAACCTAAGTGTCCATCAGTAGATGAATGGATAAAGAAGAGGTGGTATATATACACAATGGAATACTATTCAGCTATAAGAAGGAAACAAATCCTGCCATTTGCAACAACATGGATGGAGCTAGAGGACATTATGCTCAGTGAAATAAACCAGGCAGAGAAAGACAAGTGCCAAATGATTTCCCCCATTTGTGGAGTATAACAATTCAGCAAAACTGAAGGAAAAAACAGTAGCAGATTCAGAGACTCCAAGAAGGAACTAGTGATTACCAAAAGGGAGGGGTGTGGGAGAGTGGGTGGGGAGGGTGGGAGAAGGGGATTGGGGGTTATTATGTTTAGTACACATGGTATGCGGGATCGTGGGGAAGACAGTGTAGCACAGAGAAGGCAAACAGTGAATCTGTGGCATCTTACTACACTGATGGACAGTGACTGCATTGGGGTATGGGTGGGGACTTGATAATATGGCTAAATGTAGTAACCACATTGTTTTTTCTTGTAAAACCTTCATAAGAGTGTATATCAATAATATATTAATAAAAATTCATTAACAATAAATAAATAAATAAATAAATAAAAGGACTATAAGTGGGCTTTATGATGTACACCTTCTCCAACTCCTGTTGAGTTTCTCCAATTTCCTTGTGTCTCCCAGGCAATTTATACTGCTTAGTATTTGTTACTCAATGAGAGACAGGCAGAGCTACAGGTGGGTGCTTAGCATGTCCCCTCAGAACTGCCTTTACCACAAATACCCTCAGTCTGAACTCACCTGCAGTGGTCTGTAACCACAGGTCCTGCAAGCTACCAACCCCCCAAAAATATTCAGGGATGGGAGAAATGTACACAGTATACTCGTTTGGGGGTAAACACCCTATTCCCAATGGGATTTGGACTTTCTTCACCCTAATTGCCTTACCCTCATAGCCATGTATCACAGCAGGGATCCCAGGAAAATGCTCAGGGTTGCCATATATCAGAGAACATTTAGCTCCTTTGTCCATCAGTGCCAGAACATGTTGTGCATTCATGGGGAATCAATGAATTGCTAATTCTAAATGTGACCTCCAGATCCCACCACATCCCCTACGGTGGGGACTTTGACCACCCCTCTCAGTCGAACCATGGGATTTCTATGTATCTCCCCACTAACTCTAGGGGCAGCCCTCCCAAGCATCCCACCCATGCAGACAGATTTTGTATTTAGATGTCTTGCTGACTACCACCAGGTGTAACTCCAGGGGGAAAATGTTTTCCCAGCCTGGAGCAAATAAACCATTGAGACCAAAATCAGTCAAAGGGAAAAATAAAGTAGGAGAAACCTGTTTATTGCTTACAAGAAGTCATCTATTCTCTTTTGCCTGTGTCACTCCCCATCCTGGCTGGAAAGAACCCCCCCAAAAAAACCTTCCCTCTCCACTCTAACCCCTCTTGTGATCACCTATTGATATGAAAATGGACTACTTTTCTTCATTCCTTGGAAACACCTATCGATATGGAGATACAGTAAGGCCAGGTGAGAGATTTTGGAAATATTTCAGTTTTACCCACCATAGTTTTCATTTTTTTAATACAGATGCTTTTATTTACTGTGATAGGCTCAAGGTAATTGATGGATGAGTAAAATATTTTTCTCTCTATCCCTCAGTATTTATACATCACATTACATCTCATTTCTACATGCAATTTTAAATCATGAGATACATGTGAAGTTTGGTTTAAAAATGAAATATAATTACACAGGGATATTTTTTCCTGAAAATTGAAAAAAAACTAATAATTTATTCTTGCCATCTCTTGTCATATATTCTTTTGTAACAATTGTGATAAACTTTTTTTCCTTATGGTTAGATCACCACTTCAGAGGTAGCCAAGTTTTTAAAACTGAAGTTTGAGGAAATTTATTAAGAAATTATCAGCAAAATAAATGTTTGCAGAAAAAAATTCAATTAGTAAAATTTAGATAAAGAGTGTATATTGAGTTATCTTCATATAAAATTATAACATGCTGTTCTGGGGACTTCCATACTGCAACTCATTTTATTTTTTTCATCACCTCCTGGGATAGAGTCAGTAGTTATTTCCATTTGAATGATTATGCTCAATCTCGAGGTTAAGGAGTGAGGAAAGACAGAATGGCCCTGTGTCTCTAATCCAGAAATTTACTCATACACAATTTGAATATGATACATAAAGCTAACAATTTTCATCTTTTAAATTTAAGGTAAATCCTATTTAGCAAAACTAAGTTTATAAATGTCATTTTAAACTAATTATCCTTTTTCCAACATAACTTTCCTCTCCTTTACATGAAAAAATAGAGAAGAAATCCAATCTTTATGTCAATATTTTTCATGTCTCTGCTGCTGAGTTGTGACTTTAACCAGAGATGAATAAACAAAACTTTTTTCTCTTCTTTCTCCTTTATTAGATCCTGAATTTTCAGTGTAGAGATAAGAGTCACACAACTCCATAAACAAAATGGAACTTTAAAGTTTTATAATTTTATATTTCAATGCTTTCTATTAAAATTAAATTTTATTCAGAAGCTTTAAAACTAAGGATTAGAGAGTTATAATATTGCATTAGACTATAATATCAAGATAATGGGATTTTAATCTGAAACTCACTAAATGATTCTAGGTAAATTAAAACTCCTCAGCAAATTGAATTTTAATGGGTTTTAATTTAAACATGATAATGTATTTTATTCCTATTGCAACAGTGCAGTTAACAGAGAGAAAAATGGGTAATAAGCATAGCATTTAATTAATGCATATATTTGGATTTGCACAATGCTAAAATAAGTAAAGATTTTTAAGAGATCTTTAAAGATTTTTAAAAGATATATTATCTTTGTAGGCCAGGTAAGGTGTTATCCAAATTTATATTTGGGAGAAAGTTAAACAAATTTTATACGAAAATTGCGATAATTTAAATAATGTCTTATAAATAAGTTCTTGAAAAAACAAGATAATATTGCAAATTATATATATTTTGCAATTGTTCTATTTAAACAATCAAACATTCTGGATCTCTACACATGCATGCCTTTAATTTCTAATATTTTTCTGATATATTTTAATAACCATTTCACATATCATTTTAATATAAGTTTAAGAAATTTGGGGAAATACAATAGCAAGATAATACATGCTAACTGAGGTGAAGACTTTTTTTATAATTTATTTTGGTATCATTATTCTACAATTACATGTGCAATATTATGGTTATTAAACTACCCCATTCATCAGGTCCCCCCCACCAACCCCATTACAGTCACTATCCATCAGTGTAGTGAGATGCTATAGAATCACTACTTCTCTTTTCTGAGTTGTACAGACCTCCCTGTGCCCCCCTAACATTACACCTGCTAATCACAAAGCCACTATTTCCCTCTTACCCCTCCCTTCCCACCCATCTTCACCAGTCCCTTTCACTTTGGAAACTATTAATCCGTTCTTGGGTTCTGTGAGTCTGCTGCTGTTTTGATCCTTCAGGTTTTTTCTTTGTTCTTATACTCCACATATGAGTGAAATCATTTGATACTTCTCTTCTTCCACCAGGCTTATTTCACTGAGAATAATACCCTCCAGCTCCATCCATGTTGTTGCAAATGGTAGGATTTGTTTTCTTCTTATGGCTGAATAATATTCCATTGTGTATATGTACCACTTCTTCTTTATCCATTCATCTACTGATGGACACTTAGGTTGCTTCCATTTCTTGGCTATTGTAAATAGTGCTGCGATAAACATAGGGGTGCAGATGTCTTTTCAAACTGGGCTGCTGCATCTTAGGGTAAATTCCTAGGAGTGGAATTCCTGGGTCAAATGGTATTTCTATTTTGAGTTTTTTGAGGAACCTCCATACTGCTTTCCACAATGGTTGAACTAATTTGCATTCCCACCAGCAGTGTAGGAGGGCTCCCTTTTCTCCACATCCTCGTCAACATTTGTTGTTGTTTCTGTTTTCGATGCTGGCCATCCTCACTGGTGTGAGGTGATATCTCATTGTGGTTTTAATCGGCATTTCTCTGACAATTAGCAATGTGGAGCACCTTTTCAGGTACCTGTTGGCCATCTGAATTTCTCCTTTGGAGATGTGTCTATTCATGTCCTCTGCCCATTTCTTAATTGGATTATTGGCTTTTTGTTTGTTAATGTGCGTGAGTTCTTTATATATTTTGGATGTCAACCCCTTATCAGATACGTCATTTATGAATATATTCTCGCATGCTGTAGGATGTCTTTTTGTTCTACTGATGGTGTCCTTCACTGTACAGAAGGGTTTCAGCTTGATATGGTCCCACCTGTTCATTTATGCTTTTGTTTCCCTTGCCTGGGGAGATATGTTCATGAAGAAGTCGCTCATGTTTATGTCCAAGAGATTTTTATGGTTTCATGACTTATATTCAGGTCTTTGATCTACCTTGAGTTTACCTTTGTGTATGGGGCTACACAGTAGTCCAGTTTTATTTTCTTACATGTAGCTATCCACTTTTTTCCAAAACCACCTGCTGAAGAGGCTGTCATCTCCCCATTGTATATCCAAGGCTCCTTTATCAAATATTAGTTGACTGTATATGTTTGGGTTAATATTTGTATTTCCTATTCTGTCCCACTGGTCTGTGTGTCTGCTTTTGTGCCAGTACCAAATTGTCTTGATTACTGTGGCTCTGTAGTAGAGATTGAAGTCAGGGAGCGTAATTCCCCCTGTTTTATTCCTCCTTCTCAGGATTGCTTTGGCTATTTGGGGTCTTTTGTGGTTCCATATGAATTTTAGAGTTATTTGTTCTAGTTCAGTGAAGAAAGCTGTTGGTAGTTTGATTGGAATTGCGTTGAATCTATAGATTGCTTTAGGTAGTATAGCCATTTGGACAATATTTATTCTTCCTAGCCAAGAGCATGGGATGCATTTCCATTTGTTAGTGTCCTCTTTAATTTCTCTTAGGAGTGTCTTGCAGTTTTCAGAGTACAGGTCTTTCACTTCCTTCGTTAGGTTTATTCCTAGGTATTTTATTCTTTTTGATGCAATTGTGAATGGAATTGTTTTTCTGATTTCTCTTTCTATTAGTTCATCATTAGTGTATAGGAAAGCAACAGATTTCTGTGTGTTAATTTTGTATCCGGCAACTTGGTTTTATTGACTTTTTCTATTGTTTTAGTCTTCTCAATTTTATTTATTTCTTCTCTAATCTTTATTATGTCCCTCCTTCTGGTGACTTTGGGTCTCATTTGTTCTTCTTTTTCCAATTTCAGTAATTGTGTCTTTAGACTATTCATTTGGGAATATTCTTCCTTGTTTAGATAGGCCTGGATTGCAATATACTTTCCTCTTAGAACTGCCTTTGCTGCGTCCCACAGAAGTTGTGGCTGTGTGTTGTTGTTGTCATTAGTCTCCATATATTGTTTGATCTCTGTTTTAATTTGGTCATTGATCCATTGATTATTTAGGAGTGTGTTGTTAAGCCTCCATGAATTTGTGAGCCTTTTTGTTTTCTTTGTATAATTTATTTCTAGTTTTATACCTTGGTGATCTGAGAAGTTGGTTGGGAGGATTTCAATATTTTTGAATTTCCTGAGGTTCTTTTTGTGGCCTAGTATGTGGTCTATTCTAGAAAATGTTCCATGTGCACTTGAGAAGAATGTGTATCCTGTTGCTTTTGGGTGTAGAGTTCTGTAGATGTCTGTTAGGTCCAACTGTTCTAGTATGTTGTTCAGTGCCTCTGTGTCTTTACTTATTTTCTATCTAGTTGATCTGTCCTTTGGAGTGAGTGTTGTGTTGAAGTCACCTAAAATGAATGCATTGCTGTCTCTTTCCTCCTTTAATTCTGGTATTAATTGTTTCACATATGCTGGCGCTCGTGTTGGGTGCATATATATTTAAAATGGTTATATCTTCTTGTTGGGCTAACCCCTTTATCATTATGTAATGTCCTTCTTTTCTCTTGCTACTTTCTTCGTTTTGAAGTCTATTTTGTCTGATACAAGTACTGCAACACCTGCTTTTTTCTCTTTGTTGTTTGCATGAAATATCTTTTTCCATCCCTTCACTTTTAGTCTGTGTATATCTTTGGGTTGGAGGTGTGTTTCTTGTAGGCAGCATATAGATGGGTCTTGCTTTTTTATTCATTCTGTTACTCTGCGTCTTTTGATTGGTGCATTCAGTCCATTTACGTTTAGGGTGATTATCGAAAGATATGTACTTATTGCCATTGCTGGCTTTAGATTCGTGGTTACCAAAGGTTCAAGGGTAGCTTCTTTACTATGTAACAGTCTAACTTAACTTTCTTGTTAAGTTATTGTAAACACCGTCTTCTGTTTCTTTATTTCTCTCCCTTCTTATTCTTCCTCCTTCATTCTTTATATACTAGGTGTTTTATTCTTTGCCTTTTGTTAGTATTTGGATGGTATGTTTCTTTGCTATGATTTTATTTTCACTGGTGGCATCTTCTTAGCCTTAGGGGTACTTCCCTCTAGAGCAGTCCGTTTAAGGTATCCTGCAGTGGTTGTTTATGAGAGGCAAACTCTCAACTTTCGTTTGTCTGGAAATTGTTTAATTCCTCCATCATATTTAAATGATAATCGTGCTAAATGCAATATTCTTGGTTTGAGGCCCTTCTGTTTCATTACGTTAAATATATCATGCCATTCTCTTCTGGCCTGTAATGTTTCTGTTGAGAAGTCTGATGATAGTCTGATGGGTTTTCCTTTGTTGGTGATCTTTTTTCTCTCTCTAGCTGCCTTTAATAATCTGTCTTTATCCTTGATCTTTGCCATCTTAATTATTATGTGTCTTCGTGTTGGCTTCTTGGGTCCCTTGTGTTGGGAGATCTGTTAGCTTCCGTGGACTGCGAGACTATTTCCTTCCCCAGAGTGGGAAAGTTTTCAGCAATTATTTCTTCAAAGACACTTTCTATCCCTTTTTCTCTCTCTTCTTCCTCTGGTCCTCCTATAATGCGAACATTGTTCCGTTTGGATTGGTCACACAGTTCTCTTAATATTCTTTCATTCCTAGAGATCCTTTTATCTTTCTCTGCCTCTGCTTCTCTGTATTCCTGTTCTCTGATTTATATTCCATTAACATTCTCTTGCATCTCATCCAGTCTGCTGTTAAGCCCATCGATCGCTTGTCTGATTTCTGTATTGTTTTTCCTCACTTCCCTCACTTCCTCCGCAGCTCTTGCGCATTTCTCTGTACATCCATCAGCATGGTTATGACTTTTGTTCTGAATTCTTTTTCAGGAAGACTGTGCATTTCCATGCCTTCAGGCTCCCTCTCTGGGGTTGTCTAGTTGATCTTAGTCTGAACCATATTCCTCTGTCTTTTCATGGCTATAGAAATGGTCGCTGGTAGTTTCCACATACGTCAGCTGTTCTCTTTAAGACTTTAAAAAGGAAAAGAGAAAAAAAAAAGAAAGGAAGAAAAAAGAAAGAAAGGAAAAGAAAAAAGAAGAGAAGGAAAAACAAAAAAACAAAACAAAACATTCAAACAAAAAAACCCATGGGGAGTAGATTCTGTGGGGATGCTGTAGGTGTCACTGTTGCTACACTATTCCACAGCCGTGGCCGCACTGCTCTGCATGGCCCTTTATAGCTCTGGCTGGGGTGGGAAAGAATGGACAGCTGTTGATCTCCATAGGAAGTCTAAGTGCGGCCAACCTTTCCCAGTCACCATCTAAGGGGTCCGAAACTCCCCAGGACTCCCAACCTGCTGGGCTGAGTGTGCTGGAGCAATCCGGCTCCTCCGCAGGGCTCCTGTCTGTCTTTTTTTTTTCCTGGGAGCCAGCTGCAAGCACCCTGGCATGTTCCTGCTCAGATCCTGCACCCTCTGTCTCTCTAGTCTCCGCTATACCCCGTGATGTGTGTCAGCACTCCCTGCGCAGGTCACCGGGGCTGGTTATTTTGTTGGGTGTACTTGCATTCCCTCCCAGCTCTGTATCCTCTCCTCCCGCCGGTGAGCTGGGGTGGGTGAGTGCTCGGGTCTCGCTGGGTTGTGGCTCCGTATCTTACCTGCCTTGCGGGGTGCCGTGTCCTCTCAGCTGTAGCTGCACGGTGTGTGCTTTCCTGTGTATTCTGGTGTCTCTTTTAGGAATAGTTGTATTTGCTGTATTTTCATAGATATATATAGTTTGGGGAGGAGATTTCTGCCGCCCTGCTCATGCTGCCATCTTCCCGTAAGTCTTTCGAGGTGAAGACTCTTAAAGAAATAAAATGTGTACTTTTCCAATTCACAATAAAAATTTGCACAGTTAACATAATGAGTGGATGTATATTAATACTTAATATGCCTGCGTATGTGGATAGGATTATAACTGGTAACCATATATCTGATTTTAGACCATGGACAAAAGAGTCTTAGAAACAAAATTATATTAATCAGTAAAATACTAATATAATTCTTGTTGCTAGAAAAAATAAATGATCTATTTTTTCCTCTCAATTATTATATGTTATAATAAAACATAATTGTAACAGAAACTTTTACTATAATGTAGTATATATTTTTCATAATCAGGTAACCTAGCTTTCTGAGGTACAATTTCAGCAAAAGTTAGCTATGAAATTCAAGAAGTGACAAAAATTTCATTCAGAAACAGAACTTTGAATCATTATAATAAAAAGTGCATAAACTAGGTATAAAACTTTTAACTACATAATCATATCACTCTCACTATATTAATAACTACATAATAGCATCATAACTACCAAGTTACTGCTTCCTTCCATTAATAAAAGTAAGTACTTAAAATTTATCTCAAAAACTTTATCTCAAAATTTTTATTTTTTATTTTTGTGTTTTATTACACAATAATATATTTATTATTAAATAAATTATACTTGTAATAAATATACACTATTTGCATAATTGAATATGAGCATTAATGAAAGCATCTAAAAATAAATTTGGAGTTGTATTCATTATCAAACTCCTTATATTCTTCTGTAACTGTACTTTTTGTCTCTGCCTCTAAAAAACAGGAGTTGTTGTCTGGTTTGTTCAGTGATTTATCCTAAAAATCTAGAAGAGTGCATGGCATGTAATTGTCACTCAAAGTTTTTATTGAAAAATAAGTAAAATTGTATTAAGTTTTAGGAGAATCATGATGGTTTATGTTGTTCTGATTCCTTAATCTATAGTATTTCATAAACCAAAATTTATTTATCCATTTTACCATTTGGCAGCATTTTAGTTCCTTCCAACTTTTGGTACTACAGTTCATACTATTATGAATTTATTTTACTTATGTCCTTGAAAACCAGATGAAATATTTAAGAAGGGGTGTGTGTGTGTGTATTGGTTTGTTGTAGTTATCTCTTCAAATCGAAATGTGTGTATGTTCCCATGAAAGTATACTTATGCAACTCAAGCTACACACTGCTAAGACATTTTGAGGTATAAACAAATGAGCTTCAGATATAGCTTCC
Organism: Smutsia gigantea; assembly: GCA_032199065.1. NCBI lineage: Eukaryota > Metazoa > Chordata > Mammalia > Pholidota > Manidae > Smutsia > Smutsia gigantea. Next base: position 62,523 of record JAVSCE010012705.1, read on the forward strand.
AGTTTTATGGGTAATTATTTTATAGACAACTTTATTAGATTATTCTTTTAATTATCAATTTTCTGGAGATGAATTTGTTAATCTCTCAGCCTCAGTATTTCTGTGATCTGAACCATTTAATCAGCATTTCTAAGGTTACTCATTTCCAAATGATTAATATTCCAAAATCAATCCTGGCTTCAGTTGGAGTGAGATACAAGCTATTCCATACTGTCATCCATTGCTTTGTAGATAGGCTATGAAGTTTCAAGGATGATACTAAATGTTGTACAAAAACAAAATGAAAAATTAGGACAAATGTATTAAAGAAGCATTCAAGATCAAATAATAAAAAATAATGCAAATAATTAATCAGCTTATAGATTTACCAATTAAAAGTCAAAGTTGGTTATGTATTTATAATTATTTGATGAAGAAAAGAACAGACCATATGGTGGTTGTGGTTAGGGTTAATTTGTTTTCTTCAGATTTTAAAAAAATTTTATTAAGCATTAGTCATTCTTTTCTTTTTTCTGAAACAGTCAACTTCCAGAACACAAAGTACAAAATGCAGCAAAATTTTATGTGTAAAACATTTTAAGAGCAGATGTTACTACCTTCTTAATCATAAAAATATGGGCCTTCCTTAACATTTAATATGTGTTCGTATTACTTACTAGGTTGTGTTTTATATTTTGTAATTCCAGTAGCAGAATAGTTTTGGTGAATAGTATGCAAACAATATAGATGTCACAGTTGAGTCCAAACATAAGTTGGGATATATAGTACAAGTCTGGAAGTACATGCGTAATTATAGATTATTGGATCTCTTCATATAAGATTAATATAAAATTTTATCTCAGTAATACTGTATAATTTGGTTCAGCCTTTTTAGGTATCTCTAAAGACAAAACAAAGTTGAGAAAGTAGGCCCTAATTGCTGTTATTATAGTCAGAAGTTGTTTCTTTGCTAGCATGCCATTTGATGGAAGAGATAAACACTCTCTCCCTTCTCAGCTCAAGCAGAGTTTAGAGATTATTTCTATTTTACAAGATTAATAACCATGTTAGAGACGCTTTTGCTCTTTACCATTTTTCTCTCAAATTAAAATTATGCATATGAGTCCAGAAACCCATTCACAAAACTGAGGATCAGAGTAATTTGAAAATAAAAATAATCTTTGTAGATAATATAGATATGTAATATATATATATTAGATAGCCAATGTTCAAACCAACATTTGAAAATAAACATTAAAATTCCTCTTTTAAATTTTATTGCCAATTAACATTTTCAGACCTTTAAGCGTTTGTTTCAGTTTCAGGCATATTGATAATATAAAAGTATAAGACAACCATTTACATTCTGGATATTTGAAGGAAAAGCAAATTTTAGGCTGGATATACACATTATCATATGGCCATTCAGACCCACCAGTACTTTACTTTTGATAGAATAGTAGATTTTACAAGTAATATTTCTTCTGATTCTAATTCCCAAATGTCAGCTAATTAAATATTTTATATGGTTCAGATTCATAGTTTCATATATCCATAAACTGAATAACATGAAATAGAGCAAACTTAGTGAAAATAAAATCACATATAAAAAATATTCAGGTGATAACTAAGGATCTTTAGGGAACAAAGTTATTGGTCTTAACTTTGAGGTTAAATGGAACTTTAGTGTGATGGCTTTGGTGTAGGCATTCCTAGGATGTTTCATAAAGAACTGACTTGGGTGCTGCTTACATTATCTGAGGTCTTGGTTTTAGCACAAATAGATATCTCACTCATAGAAACTATGTAACTGAAAGGGAAAAGGGAAATTTTAGTCAGTTATTGAGTGGGAGTCAGCAGATCCACACACCAAACCAGCATGCAGAAATTAAGAAAGTAAAAAAACATTTAGCATATGTCAAAATTTTTCAGATAAGCACAATGCAGATTTTTTAAAAGTATTTTTAATTATAAAAGAAATACAATTTTTCTCTACTCATTTGAGCTAGAGCCTTGCTTTTTTTTATTTGCAGCTTTTAATATGAGATGATGGGATAAGTGTTAGAAAGCAATAGAGAGATACAAGGATAAAAAGAATGTGAGCCAAAAGCAAACATAAGGATGCCCTAATTTCAGCTTCTTTTTGACAGTTATTCTGTAACTCTTCACTCAGTTGGATTTATCATATTCCAGTTTTCAAAATATAAGTTGGTTTATTACAGATTTCAGTGCCCTTGAAAACTTAGGGATAATATCTACTTCTGCATCTTCATCTATCCACATCAATATGTATCCCCAAAAGTGTATGAAATAGGTCTAGACATAAAACTTTTACATATTAAAAAATGCAACTTTTTCAGATATAAGCAGTTTATTAGAAGGTAAGTGTGTAGGATGTACACCAAAAAAGTTTTTTAATCATTTATACTTTTAAATATGAAAAAAATCATAGTGTATTATTTTACTGAAACAGCCTCCTAGTTTAATTAATTTAATAACCTTTTAAAATACTTATTTTTTATAATGATATATACAATTACATATACATATACTGATACATACAATGTCAGTATTGTATACTGATATATACAAGATACATATATACAATTATATATACAGTATATACAATTATACTGATATATACAATAGACACAATTACATACATATATATAATAGCATATCAGAATTTCAAAATAATACCACTTTTACAATTATTGGAAAAAGATTTCAGTTTAAACTATATTTTTTCTTTGAAAATATCTTACTATGGATGTACAATCAAGCCCATTTTTAATTATTTGTAATATTTTCTCTATGTGATTTTATTACCAACTTGGAACACCAATTCATTCATTTCATGTTATTTTAAATTTTTAGGAAGTGTTTCTTTTCTTTTTTATTTAAATTTGTATTTTAAATCTACAAAATATTTTTTCCATGGTTCCAAAGTCCAATTATACAGACAACAAAATCAGATCTATCTCATTTGCATCTCTGTTTCTTCCACCCTGATTCCTATCACTCACAGCTGATCTATTCCTCATACATGCATCTACTGATGAGTTGTCCCCAAACCTATTTCACATCACTTCATCTCTTTTTGACAAGTGTGCATGAGAAAATCTTTTCACTTATAAATGTAGTTGTCATATCTTTATATTGTTATTTTTGTTACTATGTTCTATGTTTATTTTTTCTATTATATGATTTTAAATAAAGTGTAATGTCCATGAAAACAGGCAAAATGATATGCATCATTATATCTAGTTTAGTGCTACATTGACTTGCAACTGGAACTTGCCTTCATTGCTGGTGGAAAGGCAAATGGTTACAACCACTTTGGTATCTTTTCACAAAACTAAAAATAGCCTTGCCATATGACCCAGCAATTGTGGTCCTTGATAATCAACCCAAATAAGTTGGAAACTAATGTCCAAACAAAAACCTGCACATGCGTGTTTAGAGAATCCTTATTCATAATTGACAAACCATGGAAGTAACGAAGGTATCCTTCAGTAGATAAATAAATAGGCTGTGATATATCCAGCCAATGGATTATTTGGCACTGAAAAAAAAAATGAACTGTTATACCATGGAAAGACATAAAAGAAGTGCATAAACACATATAGTTAAGTAAAAACAACCAATATGAAAAGGGTACATAGTGTATGATTCCAAATATGTGACCTTATGGAAAAGGCAAAACTGTGGAAACAATAAAATCAATTATTGCTAGGGTTGACTGGTGACACTGGGTGAGGCAGTATGAATTTACAGAGAACAGAGGATTTTTAGGGCAGTGAGAATTCTCTGTATGATACTTTGATGAGGGATACATGCCATTATGCATTTGTCCAAGCCCACAGAAAGTACAACTCCAAGAGTGAGCCCTAAGGTAAACTCTGGACTTTGAATAATTATGATGCATCAATGTAGTTTCATCATTAGGAAAAAAATGTACTACTCTAGTGAGTAACTTGGCATTTTTGGTAATATGAGAGACTATTCATGAGTTAGGGCAGGGTATATAAGGAGAAACTCTGTACTTTTCATTAATTTTCACTGTGGACCCAGAATTGCTCTAAAAATTAAAGTTTATTAATCAGAAAAAAATAATTTCAGAAAATAATGCTATTTAAAATTGTTTTTAATATCAGGCAAATACAAATCATTATTTATGCAAATATGAAAGGCATAAAAATCATGATACAACAAATACCCTATACCCAACAGTCTAAAATATACAATATTTTCATTATTTTGAACATCTGTGTATTTTTTACCTACTTTCTTACTCTATCCTATTCCTTCTTTCCACAGATTTTATCAGGCTTTCCTTTGATTTTACCAAGTAGATTTTTATCCATAAAATATACATTGTTTAATTCTGTGTGTTATTAAATACCGCATAAAAGGAATCATGGTGCACATACCTTTCTCTCTTTTTGCTTCTGATGGAAACTTTACCAGGTCTGAACATCCTACATATGTGTATATTAAATATACCCCTATTTCATATGCCTATATTATATGGACATATAATAAGTCCATTATTGGACATTTCTCAGTGCTAACTTTCCATACATTTTAGTTTGAATGGGAGCAAATTTCCCTTTCACCTTGGAGTTGAGAGTGAGGGAATGACATTTTCTCTGCACTGAAATCCAAGGTAGAAGGCTGCACCTGAGAATGAATACCCTGAGTTCTCTTCTACTCCCTGAAGTTGGACAGTGGAAAAAATCAACATCATCCTGATATATATGCATAGTAAAAAGTTAAAAAAGTAATATATCCCTTACTTTTTCATTTAACATTCAGATTTAACCAAAAATGCCAAGTTACCTGACTATACTCTCCTCGATAGCCTCTGTATGGAAGGCCTAGCTGCCTGTGTTCTCAGTGAAATATACTGTCTTGGCATACCAATCCATGATTACTGGACATTGCAGAGTAGACCCTCAAAGGGCCAGCATTTTTAAAGAATCAGTGTAATAATTAAATTGTTTCCACCTAAATTTCATTTGATAAGAATCTTTTTGAATTCTCTCTTCAAAATGAAAAAAAAGATAGTAACTCATCTAGTTTTGTGTTAATGATGTTTAGATTGAAAGGGACAAAAATTCATCTCAAATTAACATATACAAAAAGGGTGTTTCATCAGTGGATTAATGGATCAAGCCTTTGATCCAAATGTATTGGTTATTGCAAACACCTCTGTGTCTTCATACCTGTGACCAAAGGGCAGGACAGTGAGTTTGATATCCCCCATTGTACCTACATCATTGGAATCAGGGAAACTGTTCTTAAAAGATGAGGAAATTCTTCTGGATTGCTGGATTGTACTGGTTTAGATACTCAAGATCAAGGATGTCACTTTCCTTAAAATTACTTTCCTTGTCTTACAACCTAACTCAAAAAATGGAAAGTATTTTACCCATTTGGGTAAGGAATAGGAGGCCATTACTGATGATGTTCTCAGTTTGCATAGTTTTGTTTTGCCAGATTTTAGGAACAAACTTAGTCTGAATCATTACCCAGTTCCAAGTACTCTGTCCTCTGCTGTAAATGTGAATATGAAGACAGGTGGACTTTCTTTCAACTCTTCTCACTCTCAATCTTCCTATTACTGATCATACTGGAATATTGTCTCTTGGGTTCTCCATGATGAAGTTTTTATTGGTAGAAGCCCATTCCTAGATGCCATGGAGAGATAAGAGGATTAACCTAAGCAATTTAATGTTAAGGAGACTCAATTTTAAATGTCATTTTCAAATCTTTTAAACCAATATGACTGACAACTTTTAGCTCATAGGTCCCAGTTTGATAAACACATGAAGTGTTAGAGAGCTGGGGGCAACTGTCCAAGATAGAGGGGGTAAACATTACCTTTTCCTCTTTCCATGCCTGTGGAATATTGTCTTAGGGATAAATAGAAATATACCCATGCCAGTGAAACCATGTAAAATAAGAAACAGTCTCATAGACAAGTGATTCAATGATGTCTGCTTGTTGTTAATTAGCTTGGGGAAATGAGATCTTTTGACATAGTTTCTAATGACCTTTTGAAATGGTTTTGTGGTCATTGGACTGTTTAAATGAAGTTCTCTGCACTGACTCAATGTCAGATCTTCCCACAGACTATTAATAACTATGTAATATGCGTGACTTTTGTCTAACATCCTTCCACAATTTAACTAATAATTGAAAACTTTAATCATCTTCTTAGTATCATCCTTAGATTTTGTTTTCAGACTTCACTATATTCTTCAGTAGAATTATTGTAATATTATCTATATTCTTTAGGAAAATATTAGAAATAGATATTTCTGGAAGAACACAGAGCATGGACAAAATCGTGTTGATCTCTCTGCACACACACACACACACACACACACACACACACACACACTGGGGATTCAAACTGACAGATACGTTCCATTAATTAAGGAAATTTTCAACAACTCAGTATTTTCTATATAAAGAATATGGACTTAAATATAAAGCACTCTTTTCTTCTAGTAATTATCAGCTTTAGACTTATTTTTCTGCTTTCCTTTAATGCATTTTTGTTTTTCCATTCTTAAAGTAATAAGCTAGTCAAGTTTATTTCTTTATTATTCTATACTCTATAAAGGTACTCTGAAAGATTTGCCATTGATCCTTTCCATGTGAAGCATAAATTGGGTGGAGACAATGCTCATGTCTTCATATTTATATAACCGAATTTTTGTTCCTTTATTTTAAAAAATGCACTCACATGCATGCTTTTAAATACCTGGTACTATAAGCTGTTTAGCTGTTTTCTTGAAGGGATAGGCTCAGTTTATTCATTGTTGAGAAACTTGCAAATACCTAAGTTAGATAAGTACCACTTTAACTGTCAGTTGTCCATTCAAGTAAAAATGGTTATTTCATGAAAGTTCTGCTGTTCAACCCCACAGTTCAAACAACCATACAAGTTTTCGTCCTGTGGCCAAAGAGCCTTTTGCAGACTGGTCATTTTTACACAAAGAGTATTAAAATAATGTATATTCAGGGATAAGGAATTAGTCAAATAAATTATGATAGTTAATACCTTTTCTGCTTAATAAATTTTCACCAAGACCAGTCTTAAGTCAAACTAGCATTTTCCCCATGGGATTGCATAGGAGTGAAGAGTACATTGGTTAATATAACTGTTTTGTTTCACTGCCTTAATACCTGCTATGCTGCCACAGCAGTTTTATCATCCACTGTCTATGCATTGTCAGTAGAAATGTCATCAGTGGAAACAAAACTATTGTTTTATTGTTGTAAGAAAAGTTTTACCTGACATTCCCTTCAAGTATTGACAATCAGGGATTTGCAGAATACACATTAAGAATAACTTGGTATATGGAACTTGGCTTTATTTCTTGTTCTGCAGACTTACAATATTTGAATATTGAGTAGTTTTTGTCCCTGAAGTGTCTTTTCATTTCTTAGACTATCTCAGCATAATAAAACAAGTCTATTTCCTGCTTAATCCAAGTCTCCTGTGCTATGACTGAAACTCCAGGGTAGTTATTCTCTACTCGGGAGCTATTTTGGCTCCTTTGTTCATATGGTATTTCCTCTTGACACATACTCCCAGGATACTGGGGCAACAAAAAGAGTACTAGAGACAATGGCAATTAAAGGTCTTGGCTGAGAAGTGACACATCATTTCTACTAATTATCCATTGGCTAGAATTAATCTTATGACCTAACTTAAAAGTCCCTGGAAATGTAATGCTCCCAATGCCAGGCAGCAGCAAGAAGCAGATAAGAATACTAACGACCCCATGACAACTCTTTGGGCATTGATTTGTTAGATGTTTTCTGGATTTCCAGTATATAACAAATTTTTCTGGTTATTTTTGATAAGAGACTGAAAGCAACAGTACTTGGCCTGACTCCATGAAAATGGAGATTAATAAATAATATAATTAAATATGGTAAATGCTATAATAGGGTAAGTACATGCAGTGTTTCACATGCTAGTGAGATAAGGCATAAGAAAAGCACACTCTGGTCTTTTGGCTTTGACTATCTGGAGAGGTTGCAAATCTTCACAGGTGTAATATCTGTGGAGCCATGGTGATCAAATTGGATTTTAGTGAAATAATGAATTTGAGAAATTTATAAAGAAGGTAAATCTATAGAGTAATTTTAAATAAGTCTGGGGGGTAATTGGAAGAATTGCTTCAAAGAAAATGAAGGACCATAGACCAATCTGTCTGGTAAAGTCATGAGAGAGTAGGGATAACAAAAACTAATTAAAATGGGAACACAATAAAACAAAGCCTGCTTTTTGCATTGATGGATATCATAATTTTTGGTGAAATGCCAACTTCAGATACTAATCAAATTATTTCTTTAGAATTAACGTAATTGTTTTTTCCTTTGCAATATCTACTGTGGATGTTGAACATGAACTAGAATGCCAAATCCCTGCTTTACTTTGATCATGGATAGGGCATTGTTTGGCAAAGAGGCTTGAAGTTTAAACTCTCAACAGAGGCTTTCTGCTGAAAGAGGAGATATATGTTCCTCTATCAGGCAGTCAACAGAAGGGGTTTTGTGTAAGGCCACATAAGCATGAAAATGGCAGATGTCCTTACTTTCAGCAGCTTAAAGTGTTCAGTGGGAACAAAGCATTCATCATTGGGCATACAACGAAGACTTCTAGATGTCAAAGGAAGAGATGGCTGGATGATTAGGATGTCATTTTGTTAAACAATAGACTCATTTCATTCCCTTGCAGTATAATTGCCCTTTTTTTCTTAAATTTCATGACATTATCTCTTCACTTTCAACAAAACAAAGAACAAAGCCTTTGATTGTAAGTACTATTTTTAATCATTGTCCAAACAGGAAAAAAATAAGTTAACAATTAGTTAAATAAAATGGTATCAGTAAAAAAGTTTGTTTTGCTATTCAAGTGAATTTTAAGAAGGAACAGAATTATCTCTATAAGAAATATGTGTAAACATTTTCAATACAAAGTTATCTGGTGTTATAAAAGTTTATGTCTCTGTGACTTTGGAGAATATGTGAAGATTTATAAAGATAAAAAATAAATGCAGAATAAGACTGCAATACATTATAATGTCATAATATCTGAATTCTATGAGAATGAGATTTATTTTCATGTGCATAGGTAGGTTTATATATGTGCATTTATAGGTTTTAATTTTTATAGAATAACAATTTCTCTATTTCTGTGATTTCTTGGTAAATCATCTGTTAAACATGATGGAAGACTAAAGTTGTCCAAATTATTCCAGAAAAAATAATAACTAAAAACCTGTAATCACATCAGTAATTTTTTAATTTATCTTTTATTTCAACTCACACTCTACTGATTTTGACTCCAGTTTTTCAGTCTTAAAAACTATTACATATTTACCCAGCAATTTGTTTTCTTTTGACAGCAAATAATGTTATTATTCAACTCCTGATGAATAAAAATATGTCAGTATATCTTTGTAGCTTTTTAGTGAAAATATGAACAATTTGACTAATCAAGCTGTTGTTACAGAATGTATCCCTCTGTTATGTTATCATTGCCATTGACATTGTTTTAAGTAGCTCCAATGAATTGCAAAGATTGAGAATCATAGAATCAGACAGACCTGTGTTCATATCTTGAACCCTGCACTTAATTAACTCTTTAACCTTGGATAAGTTACCTAACTCTGATACCTAAAGTGACATAAGATCTATCTGGCTGACAAAGATTCCTTGATGCATTGCAAAGAAAATATTTCAAAATGCACAGACTTACATTAAGCATTGAATAAATCATAGTTCTTATTTTCCCTATTAGTATCATCTTTGAACCTGAAAAATAGGGTAATACAATGAAATAATCCAGGGTAATACAAAGAGAATGTAAAGATACATAAAGAGAATGTTTTAGAAATTCAGAATTAAAACATTTGCTTGAATGTGATCATTTACCATGTTCTTACCTCAAACAGTACTAACATGATAGGAATATGAAAACATAATAGTATTAATAATAATGTAAAGTGCATACTCATAGCGTAAAGAGGATAAAAAATGAAAACAAAGCAGCAGGCAGACACAATAAGTGTTTTGCTAAAGAAGGTAAAAATGAAAGCCAAGTGTTTGCACAGAACAATAATAACCAGAAGGAGGACAATTTTGCAAAATCCTCAAAAAACTTGAAAAACTGAAATACCAGAAATTGTAAGATTGAGATTAATTTGAACAATAGAATAAAATTATGTGCATGGAGAAGTTAGCCTTCTGTATTTCCTTCCTAATCAGTGCAGCTAATCCACTCCTCTCAAATACACAGAAGACCTGATACTTAAATTCAGGAGCAAGTAAATCTGAGTCTAGATCTAGGTTCAAGTGACAAAAATGGTGTCATTGATGTGCTAAACTGAAATCTGCTCCACAGCAGTAAGAAACTGCAGTTTCCTAAATTCTAGTCCCAGAAGTTTGGCAGGAAAGTGTATACAGCCAAATAAATGATCTTTTTCCAAAAAAATTCATTTCCCAGAGAAGTAAATAACCTGCATATTTGGAGATCTTAAAATGGAGGAAAACTTTTTTTAACCTAATCACTCTAAAGCACAGACATCAAACAGATAGCTAAGAATAGGCTATTGACTTATTTTTTAAATATAAACAAAAGCCGGCTACTGCTCAGCACCTGCACATCCCTACAATGGCTAAAACAGTAATGGATAAGACATCGCGCCTTTTTCTCCCTCGGCTCGACCCGGAGCCCACCTGTCACCTCTTTTACAGCTTTGAAAGCACTCGAAAATATTTTATAGAGAAAAGCCCATTAATGGTAACACAGGAACCAGGAAGGACGAAGGTGGCTCTGGGGGTTTAGGCAGGGCAAAGAGGGGAGTCCTTGGAAATCTAAAGATACGAATTTCTTTTAAGAAATAATAACAGTATGAAGACTCATTTTAGGTCATCAGGTGGTTCAGAACACTCAGCAGAGGGCTCTGTGTCATTAGGGGATGGACCATCAAACTGATCTCGTTCAAGGAACTTCCCAACTGAGCAGCATAACCCTACAGTAACAGGGCATCAGGAGCAAAGCTGCCTTCCGAAAGAGACTCCCACTTTGTAGATGGAACAGAATGGGGACTATGGTAGGTGCAGGAGAACTCTTTTTCAGAGGTTGAAGATGATGAGAAAATAACAGGATCATAAGACCCCATCCTTCAACAGCTGAAGTAAAGGCTCCAACACCAAAGTTTGTCTTACCAGCCTTAAATTTTCCTCCTTTACCCTGGAGTTCATCAAGAGTGCCAGGTCAACTTGTGTTGGAGAGTAGGATGTCTGATGTTGTTAAAGGTGTCTATAAAGAAAAGGATAATGAAGAGTTCAGAGTTAGTTGCCCAGTGCATACAGAAGATGAACAGACACACTGCACCTCTGCCCATCAACTCAATATGAGTACCAGTCGTCCATGTACACCTGAGCTTCCTGCATTAAGTACAACTCAGCAAGAAAAGGATCTATTAGAGGATTCCACTGTTCAAAAGGATGTTCTCACCCAGACAATTACACCAGTTTCTTCCCCAAGTACTGCAAACACATCAAGGACAAATACTACTTCACTGAGTAATAGTGCAGCTGTAGCCATGGCCCTGCAAGAACCCCAAAAGCTAAGTTACACTGAAGTGTGCCAAAAGCCTCCTAGGGAGCCATCTCCAGTTCTTGTGCAGCCACTATGAGAACTTTGCTCCAATGTAGTGTCTCCCACCAAAAATGAAGAAATGGAACTCCTGAGAAGTCTCTTGAGAAACCACAGAAGAAGCCAGAAGCAAGGGCTAGTAAGGATTATGCTGGCATCTGGGGCAGTACCATTCTCAGGGGAGCAGCTGGAAAAATCAGGGAACAGAAATGCCAGTTTGGCCATAGGGCTATACCTCAGGGAGTGACTGCACGTAATGGCAAAGAGCAGTATGTGCCACCCAGATCACCAAAGAAAACAAAAACTATTCAAAAACTTCTCTCTCTTCCCACTAAACTTGAGCTGTGGCTATATTGAAAACAGGAAAAGTATTTCCTTCAATCACTATGGATATTGGAGTTGTGAGCAGTAGAACCCCAAAATTTATCTCTAAAGTGATTTTAAAATGCTGCAGGATTCCAATCAGTATATCTATATGTATACATCTATAAAGATATAATTTTTCTATTTTCATATTTTATTTTAATTTGCAGAGATCTTCTGTTCTGCCTGAAATCAATTTTGAGGGTTGAGATTTAGTTTGGGAAAAAAACGTATTTCACATCCTTCGGTATTGCATATTAGGGAGAGAAAATATTTTTTGAAGAAGCATTTCTGTAAAATTAGAAGTTACTTTTTTAAATGTATTTAAAGTTTGGCTTGGAGAATGCCATCTCTGCCTCTATGGCCTTGTGTTGCAAAGCAGATCAGGGTCTGGGATGCCTGTTGTGGTGTGAATGTGTGCAAGAGTGATTGAAGCCAAATCTGTTGCCATGTTAGTAAATGATTTGAAAACTGAGTGTAATACCTGAGATTTTTTTTCCAGTTTAAAATGTAGTCTTTTTGACATTACTAATATTTCATTCAACAAGCTGTTAAACTCCAGTTGTACTTAAGAGATGTGACTACCAATCAATTTGATACTAAAAGAAAGAATGGGGGTTATTCAAAAAATTGAAACTGGTTTAGTTCTTAGTAGGTGGGTCAGATGGACTTCAGAGGTTTAAACTGCCCTGTGACTTTGCCCCACTAAAACAGGAAACAGTTTTTCTGTTGTTACTTCATTTTTTTACTCTCTGTTCTTTGACTACCCACCCCACCCCCAAGAGCAAAACAAACAACCACCTACAAAATTGTATATTTCTTTCTCCCTTGAAGAGTCTATTCCAATCACAGAACTGTTGTAAATTTCTGAATTAAACACTGAAGCATTTTACTCTTCTGTTCACTTATTTAGAACTTTAGACACCAAAATAGTAGGGCAGACTAACCCTACAGTAATTTATTTGTGTTAGTATTAAAGATGAAACATTGTGAGGGATTAAAGATGGAGGTGGGAGAGGTGAGACAGAGGTTTCCTCCTAAAAACACATTTAATATGAAAATAAAGCTACTACAACTACTCTTGAAAGAGCAACGGGAAAGAGGACAGCAACAAACTGCATACACCTGGAGACAAGAGCGGCCCTCACAGAAAAGGGTAATGTACTAAAGCTGTGGCCCTGCAGGATCCAAGCCCTTCCCACACCCCAGCTCACAGGAGGGAGGAAGAGAAATGGAGCAGGGAGAGAGTGGAGATGTGGGACTGCTGAATACCTAACTCTGGAGATCTGCTTTGGTAGCACAAACCTACATTTCATGGTGACTGCATGATACTCTTGTAACTAGAGGTTTGGAAAGCTAAGTCAGGCAGAATTCCTGGAGAGACTAAGATTCCAGCTGCTTGTGGAAAGCAGGGGATCCATACCTAGCTGCTTTGGGACAGAAGAAAAGCAGGCAGTCTGAGAGACTTCTTAACAAAGAAGCCCTTAGCAAGAGGGCTGCTAAAGGGGCAAGGATTGCACAGAGCTTACTGCTCAGGAGAAAGGACAGGTAGACAAAATTGTCCGGGTGCACTTTGCCCAGCAGATTGGGAGTTTTCACGATCTTCAGGTGCGCCAGCTCCCTGGCTGCTACACACCTCCAAGAACACTTTCTGTGACAGGCAGACTAGTGCGCCTTTCTCCTGGCCAGCCCCACCAGGCTTGCAAACTGGGAAACCCTTCCCTGGTGTTAGGCCAGCCAGAGGGAAGATATGTCTACAGCAACTAAAAATGCAAAGCACAGAGGCTTATACCTGGGTACTCAACCCATTGGTTCAGGCAGTGGAGAAAGACATAGTAGCAAGGAACCAGGAAAAAATCCTTTCCTCCCCTGAGGCACCAATACTACTCCCCTACAATCCCTGACATTGCTTCAGGCACTGAGCAGCTTCAGAGAGTAGAGATTCTGGGCCCTAGAGGGCGCCATACACAAAAATGAAATGCCAAAGGAACCTGGTCCAGAGTAAAATTATGAATACAATTCTTGAGAAAGATTTAAATTATATGGACCTTATGACTCTCCCTGAAAGGGAGTTCAAAATAAAAATTATTAACATGCTCAGGAGGTACGGAAAGATATTTAAGAACTCAGGAATGAATTCCGGTTGGAGATCCAATCATTGAAGAACACAATGGACTGTATTAAAAGCAGATTGGCATTGGTGGACATGATAAATGAAATAGAAATTAGAGAATAAGAATACAAAGAAGCTGTGGCACTGAGAGAATAAAGGATCTCTAAGAAAGAAAGAATATTGAGAGAACTATATGAGCAATCCAAATGGAACAATATTCACATTATAGGGGTACCAGAAGAAGAAGAGAGAGAAAAAGGGATAGAAAGTGTCTTTGAGGAGGTGATTGCTGAAAACTTTCCCAACCTGGGGAAGGAGATAGTCTCTCAGGCCATGGAGGGGCGCAGATTTCCCAACACAAGGGAAGCAAGGAAGACAACATCAAGACATATAGTAATTAAAATGGCAAAGATCAAGGGTAAGGACAGAATATTAAAAGCAGCCAGAGAGAGAAATAAGATCACATAGAAAGGAATACCCATCAAGATATCATGAGACTTCTCAGCAGAAACCTTACAGGACAGAAGAGAGTGGCATGATGTATTTAATGCAATGAAGCAGAAGGGTCTTGAACCAAGATTACTTTATCCAGCAAGATTATCATTTAAATTTGAAGGAGGGATTAAAGAATTCCCAGATAAGCAAAAGCTGAGAAAATTTACCTCCCACAAACTATCCCTACAGTGTATTTTGGAGGGACTGCTATAGATGGAAGTGTTCCTACGGTTTAATAGCTTTCACCAGAGGTAATAAAACCACAGTAAAGAAAATAGAACAGCTAATTACTAAGAAAATGCAAAATTAAATTAACTATCCCCAACATCAATCAAGGGATAGACAAACAGTACAGAATATGATACCTAATATATAAAGAATGGAGGAGGAAACAAACAAACAAACAAACAAATAACCTTTAATTATGTTTTAATAGCATATTAAGTGAGTTGTTAGACTTTTAGATAGTAGGAAACTTAACCTTGAACATTTGATAACCACGAATCTGAAGCGTGCAATGCCAATAAGTACATACCTATCCATAATCACCCTAAATGTAAATGGACTTAATGCGCCAGTCAAAAGACAGAGTCACTGAATGGATAAAAAAACAAGAACCATCTATATGCTGCCTTCAAGAGACTCACTTTAAACGCAAAGACATGCACAGACTAAAAGTGAAGGGATGGAAAAAGATATTTCATGCAAACAACAAGGAGAAAAAAGCAGGTGTTGCACTACTTGTATCAGACAAAATAGACTTCAAAACAAAGAAAGTAGCAAGAGATAAAGAAGGACATTACATAATGATAAAGGGGTCAGTCCAATAAAAAGATATAAACATTATAAATACATATGCACCCAACACAGGAGTGCCAGCATATGTGCAACAAATACTAACAGAATTAAAGGAGGAAATAGAAAACAATGCATTCATATTAGGAGACTTTAACACACCATTCACTCCAAAGGACAGATCAACTGGACAGAAAATAAGTAAAGACACAGAGGCACTTAACAACACACTAGAACAGATGGACCTAACAGACATCTACAGAACTCTACACCAAAAAGCAACAGAATACACATTCTTCTCAAGTGCACATGGAACATTCTCCAGAATAAAGCACATACTAGGCCACAAAAAGAACCTCAATAAATTCAAAAATATTCAAATTATACCAACCAACTTATCAGATCAAAAAGCTATGAAACTAGAAATAAATTTTAGAAAGATATCAAAAAGGCTCACAAATACATGGAGACTTAACAACATTCTCTTAATTAACCAATGGGTTACTGACTAAATCAAAATAGAAATCAAAGAATATAGGGAGACTAATGACAACAACACAAAGCCATAAGTTCTGT
Organism: Smutsia gigantea; assembly: GCA_032199065.1. Lineage (NCBI taxonomy): Eukaryota > Metazoa > Chordata > Mammalia > Pholidota > Manidae > Smutsia > Smutsia gigantea. The sequence goes on from JAVSCE010012705.1 coordinate 78,536, forward strand.
GGGACACAGCAAAGGCAGTTCTAAGAGGAAAGTATATTGCAATCCAGGCTTATTTAAAGAAAGAAGAACATTCCCAAATGAATAGTGTAAAGACAAAGTTAATGAAATTGGAAAAAGATGGGGGCCAAAAGTCAACAGAAGGAGGGACATAATAAAGATCACAGAAAAAATAAATAAAACTGAGAAGAATAAAACAATAGAAAAAATCAATGAAACCAGGAGCTGGTTCTTTGAAATAATAAACAAAATAGATAAACCCCTAGCCAGACTCATTAAGAGAAAAAGAGAATCTACACACATAAACAGATCCCGAAATGAGAAAGGAAAAATAATTACGGACTCCACAGGAATACAAAGAATTATAAGAGAATATTATGAGAATCTATTTGCTAACAAGTTGGAAAACCTAGACGAAATGGACAACTTCTTAGAAAAATACAACCTTCCAAGACTGACCAAGCAAGAAACAGAAAAACTAAACAGACCAATCACCAGCAATAAAATTGAGTCGGTAATCAAAAAACTACCCAAGAACAAAACCCCAGGACCAGGTGGATTCACCTCTGAATTTTACCAGACATAAAGAGAAGAAATAATACCCATTCTCCTTAAAGTTTTCAAAAAATAGAAAAGGAGGGAATACTTCCAAGCTCATTCTATGAAGCCAGCATCACTCTAATACCAAAACGGGGCAAAGACCTCACCAAAAAAGAAAATTACAGACCAATATCCCTGATGAATGTGGATGCAAAAATACTCAACAAAATATTAGCAAACAGAATTCAAAAATATATCAGGAGGATCATACACCATGATCAAGTGGGATTCATCCCAGGGATGCAGGGATGGTATAACATTCCAAAATACATCAACATCATTCACCACATTAATAAAAAGAAGAACAAAAACCACATGATCATCTCCATAGATGCTGAAAAAGCATTTGACAAAATTCAGCATCCATTCATGATTAAAACTCTCAACAAAATGGGTATAGAGGGCAAGTACCTCAACATGATAAAGGCCATATATGACAAACCCACAGCTAACATCATACTTAACAGCGAGAAGCTGAAAGCTTTTCATCTAAGATCAGGAACAAGACAGGGATGCCAACTCTCTCTACTGTTATTCAACATAGTACTGGAGGTCCGAGCCACGGCAATCAGACAAAACAAAGACATACAAGTCATCCAGATTCGTAAAGAAGAAGTCAAATTGTCACTATTTGCAGATGACATGATACTGTACATAAACAATCCTAAAGACTCCACTCCAAAACTACTAGAACTAATATCTGAATTCAGCAAAGTTGCAGGATACAAATTAACACCCAGAAATCTATTGCTTCCCTATACACTAACGATGAACTAACAGAAAGAGAAATCAGAAAAACAATTCCATTCACAATTGCATCAAAAAGAATAAAATACCTAGGAATAAACCTAATGAAGGAGGTGAAATACCTGTACTCTGAAAACTACAAGACACTCCTAAGAGAAATTAAAGAGGACACTAACAAATGGAAATTGATCCCATGCTCTTGGCTAGGAATAATAAATGTTGTCAAAATGGCTATACTTCCTAAAGCAATCCACAGATTCAACGAAATCCCTATCAAACTACCAACAGCTTTCTTCACTGAACTGGAACAAATAACTCTGAAATTCATATGTAACCACAAAAGGCCCCGAATAGCCAAAGCAATCCGGAGAAGGAGGAATAAAACAGGGGAATTACGCCCCCTGACTTCAAGCACTACTACAAAGCTACAGTAATCAAGACAATTTGGTATTGGCACAAAAACAGACCCACAGAGCAGTGGAACAGAATAGAACATCCAAACATTAACCCAAACATATACAGTCAATTAATATTTGATAAAGGAGCCTTGGATATGCATTGGGGAGATGACAGCCTCTCCAGCAGCTGGTGTTGGAAAAACTGGACAGCTACATGTAAGAGAATGAAACTGGACTACTGTCTAACCCCATACACAAAGGTAAACTTCAGGTGGATCAAAGATCTGAATGTAAGTCATGAAACCATAAAACTCTTAGAAAAAAACATAGGCAAAAATCTCTTGGACATAAACATGAGCGACTTCTTCATGAACATATCTCCCCGGGCAAGGGAAACAGAAGCAAAAATGAACTAGTGGGACTATATCAAGCTGAAAAGCTTCTGTACAGCAAAGGACACATCAGTAGAAAAAAATGACATCCTACAGTATGGGAGAATATATTCATAAATGACGTATCCGATAAGGGGTTGACATCCAAAGTATACAAAGAACTCACGCACCTTAACAAACAAAAAGCAAATAATCCAATTAAGAAATGGGCAGAGGACATGAATAGACACTTCCCCAAAGAAGAAATTCATATGGCCAACAGGCACATGAAAAGATGCTCCACACTGCTAATCATCAGAGAAATGCAGATTAAAGCCAGAATGAGATATATCACCTCACACCAGTGAGGATGGCCAACATCGAAAACACAGACAACAACAAATGTTGACGAGGATGTGGAGAAAATGGAACCCTCCTACACTGCTGGTGGGAATGCAAATTAGTTCAACCATTGTGGAAAGCAGTATGGAGGTTCCTCAAAAAACTCAAAATAGAAATACCATTTGACCCAGGAATCCCACTCCTAGGAATTTACCCTAAGATTGCAGCAGCCCAGTTTTAAAAAGACAGATGCACCTGTATGTTTATTGCAGCACTATTTACAATAGCCAAGAAATGGAAGCATCCTAAGGGTTCATCAGTAGATGAATGGATAAAGAGGAAGTGGTACATATACACAATGGAATATTATTCAGCCATAAGAAGAAAACAAATCCTACCATTTGCAACAACATGTATGGAGCTAGAGGGTATTATGCTCAGTGAAATAAGCCAAGCCGAAAAAGACAAGTATCAAATGATTTCACTCATATGTGGAGTATAAGAACAAAGAAAAAAACTGAAGGAACAAAACAGCAGCAGACTCACAAACCCAAGAATGGACTAGTAGTTACCAAAGGGAAAGGGACTGAGGAAGATGGGTGGGAAGGGAGGGATAAGGAGGGAAATGGGGCATTATGATTAGCAGATGTAATGTTGGGGGCACGAGGAGTGCTGTACAACTCACAGAAGAGAAATAGTGATTCTATAGCACCTCACTACGCTGATGGACAGTGACTGTAATGGGGTTGGTGGGGGAACCTGATGAAGGGGGTAGTTTAATAACCATAATATTGCACATGTAGTTGTAAATTAATGATACCAAAATAAATTATAAAAAAAAAGATGAAACTTTGTAATTGACCCTAAGGTATTAAATAGTGTGAAAATTTTTTTAATGTTTTTTAAGGCATAATTTGGTTGCCTCTTTTATTCTGTTTACAATGTATTTATCATCCCTATCCTTCCCTTTTTCAAAAAATATAGTTTAGAATTGACAGAAACAGAACCGGCAATTCCCAAGATGTTTTTTCTCTGAGTTAAGATGAGAAAGATATTGAGGAAAATTAATACATAATTTCAGTGAATAAAGTTTTAGCTCTCATATTAGACAAGTTTACATGCTGTTGTTTAGAAAATGCCTAAAACATTAAAAACCGTGTTGCATTAATCTCTTAATTCCTACCATTTTCAGAGTTCTTTGTAAGATAGGGCTGTGGTTTCTTTTTTCAGGGATAGTTTGTATAGTAATAACTGTCCCTTATGTTTGTGAATTACATATGTAAAATTAAAACTGTAGATTGTGTACACTGGAAAGCACCATTGTGACATAGAGTAAACATCTTTGTAATATATTAAGATGAATGTAAATGGAGGTTAAAATTAGATTACTGTGAAACTCATCTTCCAACTCTGTTAAACTTTGGAGATTTGTATTAGTATGTAACAGTTCAGACTTTTGAAACTGCACATTTTTTATAAGCCAGAATTATTATTTCTTTGTAACTTATTATTCAGCTTGGCTGGCAATTTCTTTTGATTTGGTGAATTGATAACATGGTATAGTATATTTAAGCAGTTTGAAGCTGTTCATTTTCTACACATTATTTTTTAAAATCATCTGCTGGATGAAACATACAATAAAACTACCTGTGCTGAAATTTGGGGGAAGTTTAGGTTCTTTTTTAAAAAAGTATTAATAATCATCTATGATAAATATATGTATATATATATATAAACAAAAACCAAAGATTGTCAAACATTCAGGAAATGCTATCAAAGTGAAGAGAGATACTAAAAATAAACAAATAATAAAAATGTTTAAAGGTAACAGATAATGTAAAGAGTATAACTAAACTTAAATCCTCCATGAGATAATAAAAGTTATGAATTTAACTTATTCAGGAGAGGTTGGATCACACTGTGGTAGGCAAATCAACCAAAACTTCAGTGGCTTAAGAAAATGAAGATACATGTATTTACTTGTTATTATTACTATTGTTATTATTATTGTCTTTAGTATTGCTATGGTGTTGGTAGTGTTAATAGTAGTGTTGCTTAAAAGTTCCCTCTGGGTACAGATGACCCTAGGGAAGTTGGTAGAAGTCCTAGCATCCTATCGTGCACCACCTCTACACACAGGATTTTTCATCAGCCAAGGGGGGAATGATGTTACTGAAAAGTTTTACAGTAGTAAAATTGACATCCTTCATTATTCCTTCATTACTGGTGGAAAGGCATCTTCTTACATCCTCAGGAGCAAAAGGAAAACACTTCAGTGCTTGACAAACGATTTGGACAAAATTAGTCACAACTTCAAAGGGAATAAGAAAGTAGAATCCTTCCATTGACTTGGAAAGTAAGCATTTGAAGGTTGTACAGTAGAATCTTAAATGTAAATATGATGTTAGCCACTAAGATATCACAAAACAAGATATAGTCCCTGTATGTTTTAGTTTTGATAGAAGAAAGCAATTTCATTTGTGAGAAAGGAATGTAAAAATGTGGAAATCTCCCAGATTTCAGAAAAATGCTGAAGAGATTACAGTAATAAAAGACATATAGGAAATTAGAAATTTCAGAAAGAACAGCAAAAGAGTAAACAGAATTATCAAAGAAATACTACGTGGAAATACCATCTTTGAGTAGAACAGCCTCATTTTCATTAGTGAATGATGCCTGGAAAAACATACTCCAAGACACTTCATTGAAAATGTTAGAACAGTTACTTTCAATGAGGAAAGAAAACCATTTTCAAAATAAATGAAATGAAGACAAAACATCATTAGAATTCTCAAATGCAACATTGGATTATAGAAGATAATTTAGTAATTTCTTTAAATTTCTGAAAAAATTTATTTTGAAATTATTATTGTCCATTGAAAGTAAAATAAAGACATTATAGAATGATGACAAAGAAGTAGAAATTGGCCACCTATCTCTTTTTCTAGAACGCTACTGGAACTTGAACTTCAACAAAGTAGGGAATTAGTTTTTGTAAAGAGGGAGATATATGATCAAGGAAGAAAAGAAAATCCTGTAGGGTAGAAAGGAAGTCTTACAGTGAGATTCTACATACAGGGTAAACAAATCCAGCTTGAAGCCGGAGACAAATATGCTGAAAAAGACAAGACCCCAGGATTAAAAACAATAACAACAGAAAAATCAGCAAAAAATTTGGGAGAAAAGAAAAGGGAAACAGATATTGAAGATTTAGAACTATATTTGATGACTCAGGAAAAAAACAAAAATTGAAAATGTATGAATAGACTGTATATAATAATATAACCATCAAATGTTCTTTTTACCAAATTTCTTATAAGGAATTTTAAACAGCAAAGTATTAAATTTCCACAAAGAAGGTAAACAGATAAGCTAAAAAATTAATTAGTCAAATCATGTCCATAAACAAATTATTTAGAAATGTAGAAGCAAAATAGCAAGAATGGCTAAAAGAGTTGAATGTAGAAATATAGAACATTAGTATATTTCATTGTAATTTTTAAAACATTTAGATAGATGGCTTGATACAGTTTTGATAGAAATAAGATTAAGGCAAAAAATATGTAGACTTAATCTTTCATGACTCCTAAAAACATAAGCTGCTTTCTTCTTATATAGTGCATCTTAAATACAGTGGGGATAACATACTTATTTAAAAGATATTTTGGGGGTGTTATTCTGAAAAGCATAAGGTATTTGCTCATTGGTTATGCTAAATCTTGTGTAGCTAGTTAGGCTAGAGAAAGAGCAGTCAGAGAGACTAGTAATTGAGTTTTATTAAAAAGTGAACTACCCTTGACTTTCTGCAGTTTTTTAAAAAGTGCCTGGAAAAAATTGGTAGGAAGACAATATAGGTGTCAACTGAAACATACCCAGTTTAGTAACTAAATCCCTAAGTGTTATATCCTAACCAACAGATTAATATAGCAGTTGGTGAAATATGGTCACAGGCAAAATCTGCCTCCTATATTTTTGCAAATAAGGTTTTGTTGAAACAAAGCTGTGGTCATTTATTATGCATTGCCTCTGTGTGCCTTCACAATGCATGGGACAGTTTGATTACTTCATACAGATTATGTTCAACCCTCAGAACCTAAAATATTTACTGTTCTGTGCTTTACAGTAAAAGTTTACCAGTTCCTAAATGGGCAGATCAATGATAACCTTGTCCCAGTCTCTTTAGTTTGCTGCATTTTCACATCAATATGAAATATGTGTACCTGAAAAAGAGATAGCCATAATTATCCTAACATTTCAATCAAAGAACACAGTTTACTTGAATTTGTATTTCTGGTGACTGGAATTAATATTTCTTACTAAATCTCTCAAAATAAGTTACAAAGTGAGATTTATTTATTTTTTTATTTATTATTTATTTATTTATTTTTGAGAAGGAGGTGTTAGATTTTGTTTTGTCTTTTTCTTGAGTTCATTTCTTTAGGAGAGTGAAAAAACGTTAATATGTTAAACTTGAACCAAGAAAATCATCATTTTTCAAATTAGTCACCTTAAATACCTCCAAGTAGATCAAAAGATTGATAATGTAGAGTGAATGGAAAGATAATTAGAGTGAATACATGTGTATATTATTAGTGAAGATGAAATATAATTGTACATAAAGTATTCCCAGTGAAATTTTCTTGAAAATATTCTAGTTCTATGTATATGGCCAGCATATATGCCAAATTAAAAATTCTAAATATAATAGTGGCCTTTAACTTCTTTAAGTTGCATGCTTGTTGGAAGTCTAAATTTTCCGATCCATAAGTAACTATATTGAAGTGTTCAGTTCACCTTCTTACCATCAAGATTATGCATACCCTGGTTTGGGCAACAAAATATGTGTGTTCAGAAAAAAACATGTATATACTTCACTTTAACTGAATGGTTATTAATGTGACTAGTCTTGTCAAATCTCTCAACTGCAGATAGAACCATTCCAGCTGATTCGGTGTTATCAGGAAGCAAAATTTTAGATGTACTTATTCTTAGTAAAAATGACAAACGTTGCAATAATTAGCAAAATCAGTCCTAAAAATGATTGCATTAAAATTCAAATATTTCAGAAAATTATCTATCTATTGGATCTCTTCTCTTTGTGTGGAAACACAATATAAATGAATGGATTTCTAGGAGAGATGACAGCGTGACATTTCCTGAACAGAGATCCTGCTATGCCTGATATAGGAGATGCCATAGGTAATATGGCCTTACTGAAATACAGTCATCCTGTCACGCTATTCCTGGAACTAGGACTTTGCCTTTAGCTTCACTGTTATTTTCAATCACCACGTTATTGTCTTCCACTCTGTGCGGTCATCAATTAATTTTTCAAAAACATTTTAACCATACTACTGGGGAGGCATTCAGTTCAGAGACACAGGGAAGTCAAAGTACAAGGTGAGGAAGGAATTCATTAAAGCAAGATTAGCAGGGAATAGTAGCTGCCTTGCAGGCAGCAGAGAACAAGGAAGAACAGGGAGGAAAGGAAAGTTCATTGAACTCCTGCTCAGCACTGGACAGATCCCTTGACAATGCCTGAAGCCTGGGTCACCTGGCATCCAGTGTCTGCTTGAATCTGCCCAATGTGGCAACTAAGTCCCTACCACCCCAGGATTTGGAGGAGCCACAGAGCACTGGATGGAGTGAGATTACATTCTGAGAACTTCCCAAAGCAAAGAAAGGAGATTTTCAGGCAGGCTACTAAGGAGCATGATCATACAGCTGCAATCCTGTCTGGGTCACCCAGGTGACAGGAATTTGCAAGCTCAAATCAGAGCTCTCAGCCTCCTCTCCTCTACTCCTCTGAAGTAGGACAGAGACAGAGTGAAGACTTGTGCTTAAGTCTGGAGAATAGAATGAAATAGCAAAGTAACAAATACCTACCCTTACCACTGGAAGAGCACAGAGACAAAATGTAGAAAGTTGAGCAGAGAGAAGTCTTTATTTAAGGCAAAAACGTACACACTTGAAGAAAAGGGAGTATGGTTAACCTCAGAGAGAAGGCACCTGTAAGGGTTTAGGGTTTGGGGTTTTATAGGGCTTTTTGTGTAGGAGTCAGCATAAGGCATGATGTATACAGGTGATTCAGTGTTCTTTTGAAGTTTTGTCCTAAGAATAGGGTTATTTAGGTGATTGTGCTGGTCCTGATTTCAGCATTCTTTATCACATAGATTTATTTACACTCCAGAGGTCTATCTCTTGTCCTGATTACAAAGTTACTTAATTAAGGGGTTGGAAGAAGTGGAAGAACAGCATATAGATTAAAGAATAAGCTGGGCCTTTTCACAGCCTATGTAGACTTTAAAATGGCATGATCTAATTGGTACAATGAAGACATGGGCTGCACTCTGATACTTTTCTTTATCTGGGAATATCCCAACATTCCAGGTTGCCTTTGGCCTTTGAAACTTCATTTAACTTCAATTAACTCAGTGAGTCCTTTCTAGCTATCTGGTTTTATCTGGTTAACTCTCTAAGTCCCCTTCAGTGGGGCTCCACTAGCCTTTTTCTCCCTCCACCCTCTCATATCTTGTCTCTCTACCTAACAACACCAAACTTATATATCTTTTTTAAAACTCAGAAAGCTAGTTATCTAAGACTGAAAAATCTGTGGGAATAAACTACTGTTGATGAGTTTGTCCAAGTATTTTCTCTAATATTATTTTACTATGTAAAAGATGTTAAATTGTTGGCAAAGAAATTAAGAAGAGAAAAAGGAAAGGCTTTTTATTTTAAATATCCACTTAATTGAGAAAAGCATGAAAAGTACATGTGAATATAAGAATTAGTATGCAAAACTTGCATCCTGATATTCCAGGAGACCAGATTTGGGGAAATGAATAAAAAGTTCAAAATAGTGAAATGTTTCACCTTTCATTTCCAATTCAATAGTAGATTCAATCCAAACCAAGAAATCCGAGAATTGGTGCTTAAGAACAAAAAAATTAGTTATTAATCTCTAATATACCACTTGCATAATGTTTGAAGAGTAATGGATAATTGCTTCATTGAACCTTAAGATAATGCATTTAGTTCAAATTCTCTAAGTTATTAACAATGATTTGAAAAATGTGTATTCAGAAGAAATTTGTTCTATTTTCATTTTTTCACAAAAACACTCCAACCTGTATGTGTCTCCTGAAGGAAGATACACACTTTTTAGTATTTGGATGTGATTAGTCTAATTTTAAAAAAGAAAGATGAAATGAAAAAGATATGCTCATTCAAGGAAAAAATGGAAAAGAACACCATTCTCTTACTTTTTGAAAATGTCACTGCATAAAGTATTCAGTTTAAAGACATTGTATGTATTATAATTTTGATATTTACAGGAGATTTAAGTTCTAAACTGGCCATAAAAACAAATTATTCTTTACATAAAATTTCCAACAGTGTTCCTGTAAGTGGCAAGCTTTTATAATCTTTGAAAAAACTGATCTTAAATTTATATTCATTTAGGAATGTAGTTATTACATATTAGAAGGAATGTTTTTAACCCACATTCTTCCTACTTAAATTTCACATGGCATCGTCTTATAGAAATAAAATACAGTGTTTTTTCAGGAAGTTATTATGGTATTAATATCCACATCAAAGCCTGCTTCCCTAATTTTCTTTTTCTGATACAACACAGACTTGTTTTTGATAAAATGTAGTGATCAAATGCTCAGGCTATAATAGTGTTATATTATCTCAATCATCAAGAAGAAAAAAATCCTTTCAGAAATACAATAAGACAGTATCACTTATATCCTGCCTAGATTCATTTTTGGAGAAAATTGTCCCACTGTATTTTTACAATGTAAAGCTTTGTGATGTAAAATTTCTCACTAACTTCCATTTGTCTGAAAAATATCCTCTATTATAAGGCTCTAGCTCCTCTAGAAACATGAATAGCCAAGAGCTAGGGTTATTGATTTTAAATCATAAATTTGCATTTTTTAAACTAACATATCAACAATGGCAAACAAATACAAATACAATATATCCACAATATATAAAGGTTTAAATGTATGTAAAACTCTCCTAATTAAATTTGATCCACAAGCCATTCTCAAGCATACAGAAAAATATACCCTTCAATTAAATGGCTATTAGTAACTGAATGTAGGATGCCATAAATAATATAAATTGCCTTATAGGCTTATGTAACACATTTCCTTGAGTTTAAGACCCTGTTGAAAACATAGTACAGAAGACAACATGCTCTGCCTGGCCCTTCATATGTATATCATTTAAAATTCATTACAATAACCATCCTCCTGCACTTGATGTCTGGAACTGGTTTTGTCTGCAATTCAAGCAGAGTATCATAAACAAGTTATAATCATAATATTACATAAAGAAAACAAAAGTGTCAGTAGTTGTTGCTGGAACTAATTACCTTTCAATCCAAAACATATCTATTTTGAAGAGCACCAACTTGAAATATTTGAATTCTCTTGGCCACAAGAAAGCCCTAAGCAAAATTATTTTAAGTCAATGTTTTCTATTGTATGTTTATCTGAAGCTTGGAAGAGATTAAATGAATTTCAGATATTTGGCCAGGTAGAATTCAATGTCAACTAGGAGATGCCTCTATAAAATATCTAACTTATTTGGGTTTTGAACAGTCTTCCATGACCTCATTTCCCAGTCTGCTGTAAACCAGTATTTCCTATCTTTAAAAGTACAGTACTGCTTTTCCTCATTTATTTCTATTTGACCATATTTTTTGGAAGAAATTATAATTTATCATTGGAAATTAGCAATCACATCATGGGAGAAATGGATCTTCTCAAATCATCATTACAAGTTACCACCACAAATTCTCAGTTACACTGAAGAGTGGTTTGAACTGACACATGAATGAGTGCTCCCTTTTCATCTCTAAACCCCAAAATACAAACCTAAATTAGGTGCAACTTTAAAATAACCAGATTTCACTACCATCCCAGACCAAGCATCCGCCAAAACTATCTTTGTATTACAAAAAAAAATGGAGACAATTTTTCAAATATTTACTCATTAATTGCTAATGGATATTAATTTTAAAAAACTTTCTTCAGTCCAACCAAATTTTAATTACTTGCAGAAATTTACCACTTAAAATGATATATATATATATATAATTTAGAGTAGCAATGTCACCATTTCATCAAAGGACATGAAAATGATATACTTTTTGTCTTTTCTTATAGTTCTATTTTTGCAATGTGTCTATTCTATTATCTATACACCAATTTAATTTACATGTAAATGCAAAGATTTTTTTATTCTTGAAAAGCAAGTTTGCAGAGAATAGATATAATATAGTATATATAGAACATACATTATAAAACATCTTTTATGTTTCTATATATGCATTTATTTGGATATTACTACTCATGAAATAGTTTGGTAACAGTTATTGGCCTTAATAACTGGATTACTCCTGTAATGAAAGTATGCTTTGAAAAATCATTGAATGGTTAATTTTCTTTGTTTATATTGATTAAAAATAATGAGAATATATCCATATACATTCATTTTAAAACATTTTTAAAGCACATAATATAATTTATCCTGTTGAAAAGTCAGTTTAAAATAACTCTTGATATATGTAATCAGATTTAATAGTTTTATAAAATTTTAAAGCATTCATGTTACAGAGACATATAGAACTATTGAAATAATGAGCTTTACAATTACAGTTTGTCTAACCATCTTCCAACCCAATTTGGTTTTATGGGGTTCATTCACTGAAGCCAATTTTTTTGCAAGCTATTCCCAAGAATTTTTATTAATTAAATTCCAAGACATTATTGTGCTAAAATTAGATAAATTACATGTGACATTAATCCTGAAGTCTCACTGTATGTGAAATGAGATCATATACTCCTTTGGGGATAACTGAATATGCCATAAAATACTGAGTCTGAAACTTCACATCAGTTCAGAGTCAATTATCCATTCTTTCCCATGATGAGAGCTCTTTTTGAATAATATACACTTCATTGTTAGTTGTAAGAAATTGCTTTCTGAATTACTTAATAATACTCACTGGTTTATTATTGAAGAGTAAAACTATAGTTTAAAATCAATACAATTTATCTGCCAATTAATCATTATTTATTCTATTTTATTAAATATGACAAGTATATACTTTATCAAAACAAAGGTTATTTTATTCTAAATTTAAATATTTGTAAGAACAAAAGAAAAAATAGGTATTTTGTGAGTACACATTTTCTTCATGCTTCATAGTCAAATTACGCATGTGTGTGTTCTTTTATAACTACTATAAACAGTAAATCAAGTCTTCAAGATGCATTTAGTGTAATGGCTAACTTTAAAAGTTCTTTTTTTCTGATACAGTTGTGAAATTAAGTATTCATGCCCAGGGAAGAAAGTATGCTAAGTACTGTTTTTGAGTTGAACAAGTCAGCCTTCAAAGAATACATTTACCTTTAATAATGAAGAGAATATACAATAGCAGATAAATTCTGAAGGAAAAATAAACAAAAAACATCTAAATTGGATAACTTCCGCAATATTCTGCTGAGCCATCTTCCTGACTTTGTTGCATTTGAAGGAAATGAATGGAGAGAAGTTTGTTGATTAACTGCAGGTGCAAAAAACAATGGAAAGAATAAAGTTGTAAACTCATTTAAAATACATAACTTCCAAATAATATAAAACTGTTAAACAATGCCATGAGTTTTTCTGTTGGTGGTAATTCATTTTCTTGGCACTGGACATAATAGAACCTGAAGCTCTGTAAAAAGATGAAATTGAGGAGAGACTTCTTTCACCAGGCAGTTGTTTGTCATAGGTGATCTCAACATCTCCCCAACATGAATAACATTGTGTCTGTTGGGCACAGTTGAGGAACCTCTGCTATGAAGAAAAATTGGAACTAAAATAGACAGTGAAAGGTAATGTTAAAATAATGAATTAATTGTGTTAGATGTTTTAACATTATTTATCAATATCTTTTTAATTTTTTAAAATTTGTAACATGGAAAATATGAAACAAGAAAACATGTTGAATATCAAGTAACATGGGTGATACAGGGCACTTTAGAAAATTAGAAGATTGGATTTAAGGCATGATGATGATAAACCAAAGCACCCAAGAAAGACATTGTGAAGGAGATAGACTTTAGATGAACTTGTATCTTGGATAGTGGAACAGAAGTAAAAAGGCTTGTAGTAGTATCTGTTCGAGTATTGATATTGAAGGACAAGGAAAAGATCAGCTTGGTTGATTGAAACAGAAGTTTCTTATAGAAAATAGTCAATGATAAATTTAGAATTAATTAATTTTTGTGCAATTATAACATGGAGAATATTAAACCCCAAAATTGAGGAGTATAATCTGGAGCCATTAAAGGTTTCAAAACAGGAAGAAGGCATTTTCTTTCTGAGGCAGATCTATCTGTAAACCAAATCATATTCAGAAGGTCCTTTAGTGAGCTATCAGTGTGTGACCTTTTACTCTGGATTGAGATTTAAATCTAACCAATTCTGTCAAAACATCACCACCCACTGCTTGGAGACATGTAGACACAGATTATATTATATGGCATTCCATTTAAGGAATCATCACATGGCACATACACTGAGGAGCTATGTGGTTGTTTTTCCACTTTCACCCTCCTTCCACAGCAAGCACCTTCTGTAACACAGCACAGTGTCCATATATCCCATAAAGCTCTGTATCCTTGGAAAACTGACTGTAAACCATACTCTCTGACTTAGCTGAGGACACTAAGACTTTGACACCAAGGAGAAGATTTAGTGGCCTGATGATATGAAGGAAAAATATCTGAGCTCCTTATTTGAATGGGGCTAAATAAAACCAGCTCACACTTCCATTATTCCACTATAGGACATCACACAACATGACCCTTATTGTCCACACTGGTTCTAAAGGTTGAATGTTCATAAAAACATCCAGAGAATCTCTTTAAACATGTATACTCTCATCCCACACTCAAAGATTCTAATTCAGGGGATTTGGATTGGGGACCCAGATTATTATATTCCACTTTAGAATGTAGAATATAAAATCTGTCTATAAAATGTATTTTGGGGGGAAAAGCTCACTATTTAGTTTATTCTAGTGCTAGATGCTTTAAATGTCATGTTTAATCTACTTAAAAATGCCTGTATCTTCAGAATATCTGAAACTGGGATATCTTCAGTAATTCATAATTAAATTGCCATATTAAGGAAAGATTGTTACATATATACATATTGGCATGGTTAAGGGAAAACAAAAATTATTTGTGACAATTCAAGTTACATTTTGTAAAATATGGCTTGCTGTGTAAGTAGAGCATTCAACTCACAAAATATTACCTCCCTGGTATTTCCATGGTAAATTCTAATTTCTAAATTTAACTTCAAGAAACTGACAAAGAGGCAAAGAGCCCCAAAGTGCAGCTTCATGGAATAATAGATATAAGTACATTTTTTAATCAGGAAATACTTCAGAAAAATTACTGTAAAAGTGATTCTTACCTTTGCTCAGAGATTCAGAATATCAACTGCTGCAGGGATATTCTTTTGCATGGTTTCAGGGAACTTTTTGCAAAAATGTTTTTCCTCTACCTTTATTTATTAGGCACCATCTCATGGGAAAATGTGCATCTCCAGTTTAGTATAAGAAAAGATAACAGTGGTATCTCAATCATTTAATAAAAGAATAGAACTCATCAAAGGATAATGCATTATCTATATTTAAAGGTAACTTCACAGTAATATGTACCCAAGGTAATGGTTTCCAAAAATATTTTATTAGTTTCATGTCTCCACTTTTATCCTTTGTTTCTGCATATTTAATGAATGAGAAGAGAAACCAATCACTTAGAGGGGGTTGGGTATGTTTTTTAAATAATTCACAAATGTCTACTTCCATCTTTCAAACAGATTTTCCTCAAGCCTTAATGACTCAGGCATGCCAACATCACACCATCGCAGTAAGTAGGAAATCTCAGAAAGGCAGACATGAGAATGAGGACAAAGAAAGCATAGAATTGGGAAAGAAATACTAACAAACAGCATTATATATCCTCTCTACCTATACATCAATATCTATACTTACATATTTCTAAGACTATATCTATATGCTATCTATTTTTCTCCATGTGTTTGGATAGACAGATGTAGATACATATATAGATATGCATCCTAGATATGTGTGTGTGTGTGTGTATATATATATATATACCACAGAGTTTTACATGATGAAAAAGGTCATATTTTTGTATATGACTATAAACCTTTTTTCATGCCAAACTCTTGTTTTTGTAGATGTCTTCATAAATGCTTAATAAGAATTTGGAAAAAAAAATATTTTCAGATTTACCAGTTCAAAATTAATTGGGGCACAACTCAGTGAATTAATTCAAGAAGAGATATTTATTGTAAATATTGTTATTAGGCATTTATGTATGTAATTTAAAAAATAGTGTGTGCACTATTCCATGGTAATAAAAATAATTTTAAATTTAAATAAAATTTAACCACAAATTACTAACCACTATTAAGAGTTTGTTAATAGTTCTATAATTGTGTGCACTGATGTTCAGGTACAGATATATCATATTTAATTATTAGCATGTGTATTAAATTTACATAGCATTTTATGTTCCTAAGTTGTTTATTTTCCATGTTCAAATAACTTAAGTACTATGAAGTAAACTCTAAAAAATATGTAAGAAGGTGAATCCAATTAGAGCTGATCTAAGGGAAAATTTGAGCTAGTCATATACCTTTTGGGAACACTTAAATGCAACTTTGTGAATTTTAAGCATGTTTAAACATTGCTACCACTTGTGGGAGTATGTTCAAATACTATTAAATGTTTAAAATGCTGATGAATAATATTCTTGACTCCCTACGTCTATGAGCACATCCATATTCATCATCTGTTTCTTAAAATCAATACAAAGGAACATCAATAGTTGGTCCAAACCCTCAATATGCTACCTTATTTATTCATCATGGAGTTCTTGCTACATAGTTAGCAAGCCTGGTTGAACTGCACTTGTGTCTTTTAGTGAAGCACATCTTGATGGAATTCAATGTAAACTCTTATAGCTTAACATTTTTAAATATTTACTTCATTTGTTTTTTCATTGTAATTTAAACTCTTATTCCTATAGATTTTTCTTTTGAACGTAGTTGGACTCCTATATCTAGTACCTGCATAGTTCAGGGGTTCCCCAAGACCACTCTTACTTCAGACAAATACAAGTATGGGGTCCCCAAGATAACCCTCAAGTTTGATAATTTTCTGGAAGGACTCACAGAACTTTTCAAAGCTTTTATACTTGTGGTGATGGTTTATTACAGTGAAGGGATACTAACTGAAATCAGAAAATGGGCGAGGTGCATAGAAGGTCCAGAAGAGTTCCAAGCATACGCATGAGCTTCTAGTTCATGGAAGCTCCCAGTCCAGTCATACAGACAATGCTTGCCTCTCCCCGGAATGATGTGTATTATATTACCAACAAGGTGGGAGCATCTGTGTCTTGAGTCCAGAGTTTTTATTGGTGTTTAGTCACAAAGGTATGGTAGACCACATGCATGACTGACCTTAGTTTCTAGCCCCTCCAGAGGTGAAGGTAACACCACATAGTCCAAAGTCCCCACAATAAATCACATTGTAGCATGGAAGATTCAGTTGTTGTAGGGCTCTAAGGTAAACAGACACTCCTCAGGCAGGACATACCACTGCTTAGAGATCACCTCCCAGGAGCTAAGGGAAAAGACTAGGCTCTTTGTCAAGTTTAATTCTTTACTGTACAGAACCTTAAACTTTATTAAGTTGTATATGTGTATGTACAGCTTAGACAGCAATATGAACAAAAATATACTTACAAGTTTTTATTAAGGCCAAAAAAATTATTATTTTTCCCTAGTAGTGCTAAATAAGAAAATTTATAATTTCACCAATATAATATTTCTCCTGTTTCTTCTTTATCAGTTTATGAATAAAGTAGGTAAGTATAATTACAAAATTTGTGGACTAGTACACATCAGATTCTTATGTCCTATCACATAAAATTTTACTCTGACCTCCTAACAATTTAAACAAATGATGTAAGAATAGCAAAATAAGAAAATACAACTTTAATTTTAAAAATATGCTATAAGAATTAAGGGATTGAAGTCTTATTCTGGATTTGTGACTAATTTGTTATATGATTTAGACAAATAGCTTAACCTTTCTAGAACTCAATTTGCTCCTCTGCAATTAGTGATGAGATTGAGCTAGACTTATTTTAAATCCCTTTACTTCCTTCAAAATTCTGCATATATGTACTTCTCACAAAAGAATAACAAGAAGTCTGTATAAGACTTAACCCAGAAAAAGATAAAACAAAGCCATTAAAAATAACATTATTCATGTATTCAAAGGATCCAGAGAAAGAGGAATTTGAATCATTTTTATATTCTTATGATTGTTGAACTGATTTTTCTTAAAAACTCTCTCTGGTATGTCCCAGAGAAATTAAAACACTCACATTTAAGACAAATTCTAATCAAATCAGATAATAATAAACATTCCAGGGCTCAGGATCAAAATATAGGCCTTTTTTCAGTATCCTTGAAAGCTGTGATTTTGCCTTAATTTTTATGTTATTTATGCAGTTTTCAACCTCATATATAGCTAAGGTGAAAAAGCTGGAATAGTGTGGAACAAACATACTCATTCTTCTACTATTCAAATGAACCTTCTCTGCAGTTTAGATATGTTGCTGAAATATCAATCATAAGAAATAATATTCAAAGGTAGTTGTATAATGTGTGCTAATTCTCCATTCTTAATATATTTTATGTTCTGTCTACAATAAGGTTTTTTCTAATATATACTTGACATGGCATATTTACCCTGGCAAGGATTCTCAAGTAAAATATTTATTTCTGCTAAGAAAATGTTCTATTTGGCTATTTCCTAATAGCCCCAATGTTTGTTTCAGTAGCAAACATTTGTCTTTCCAGAACATGTTTCCAAAATGGACTATTACTTTCAAGGGTTTTGGCAACTATGTAGTATGGGCAGTAGGTTAAGCCAACTGTCTTTCCATCTGCTGCTCCTGCTTCCCTGCAATTTTTTCCCAATTAGCCAGACACACTTTAGAGATCCCAGTGGCTTCCTGCAAAAAAGCATAAACATTTGTTTCACTAAGGTAAATCAAATATTTACAGCAATCTACACTTAGTGCAAACTTATGAAGAGGTATTTCCCATAATATTTTCTTTTTAAGTGAGTATGCAGTCCTTAAAAATTATCTATTAGAACAGTAATTATATAATTAAAAAGAAAATTAGTTCTACATATATCTAATACTAAATTAGAAATACATAATTTGAACACCAGGAGCATAATACAGATCTAAAGTAGTATTTGCTAATGAAATAAATTTGGATATTCACAAATATAGTTACTCTAAATGTTTTTCAAAATCAAAAAATAGGAAAAACGCATGTTATTTCTAAGATTACTTCAATTTTCAAGCATTTCTGAAGTAACAACTGATGGAATTTTAAATTATATATTCCTGAAAATTTTATTATTTTACATAACTTTAAATGTTGGATTTGACTAGGTTTATGTATAAATCAATATGAAATTAATTTAACAATTTATTCAATCAGTTGATAAGTCCTTGAAAATTATCCAGGTAGGGTCACAGAAAGTCTATGTAGGGTACATTAATTTATATTTCTATCATAAAAAGGGGGTGGCAAATCCAAGTGAAACTGAATTTTATGCCAACTTATTTTCCTGGTCCTTAACGAAATAATATATTTTAAAGTAATTTTGGCTACTGACCTTGTCTCAAGCATGTCAACAAGCTTAAGTCTCCTGAACCTCTATCACATTGTTTCCCACTCTCATATTCCTGGCTCCCTCATTCATTAGCTCCATACTTGTAAACCACAAATTCAATTTCACCTTCTTCGTTATTCAATCTCTGACTTACAGAATTCAAAACTCATTTTCCAAACACCAAACCCTAATTTGGTATGGTCTCTTGATTTCGAAGTGCCTGAAGTTTCCTTAAGTATTTGATAAAGACAGTATTTTTTTCTTTTTTTCTTTTGTCTATTTTTTCTTTTGGATGCTAGTGTATAACTTCTATGTGGAAGGATTGGTAGTATAATTCAGTTTTCAGGTATTTGTTTTAGATGGCTTATATATATCAATATGTAGATGTCATGCCCTTGCTCAAAGTATGAAATGAATAATCTGTTGAAGGGTTTTAAGGGCTCAACAAATAGCATACCTCTTCTCCATCTGGATTCTGAGTCATTTGAGAACTAAAGGAATAGAACCAGTAGATGGAACAAAAAACATCATCACAATTACTAATCAATCTAGATTAGATTAGAGGAAAGTTAGGATAGACTGACTCCTACTCCCCTCTCAGTCCAGACCTGGAATAGATAACTGAGGAAAATTACAGTTCTCTATAGCAGATGCCCTTACCTACTCCTCTGCCTTTCATTGGTTCAATGGAGAAAGAGAAAGTCCTCACGTTCCATGACTTTTAATAAATTAGCTCCAGCCAGCTGATCAAAATGCACAAATTATATCCATTTACTAATCAGATAATTTGAGGGGAAGTAAAAGGGCAGACAAGATGCCAGGAGGCTAAAGCAAATCCCTTTATTTGTAAGTCAGCACTGGGGAAAACATTTCCTTAGGCTTTCTTCTCTTACCTTCCTTAGCTTAGCCTTCAATCTATGGTCAGCCATGAGTGTGGCTGTCTGCCTCACAGGAGAAGAACAACCATCCATGAAGGCAGTCTTGCTTCCACATTCATAAAGAACTCCTATGAGCATTGACCTGAGATTGCTAGTAAAGAATTACTAGGGAAGATTTTTACCCAGAAGCTCTGAAATGGGTCTGAAATACATAAAACTGATAAGTAAAAGTGATTCAAGAAAATTTTCTTTACTCTTTAATTGCCTTATTATTTATGTGAATAGTTTCCAAGTTCTGCCTGGTCTTCTCCAAATCTTAGGCAATGTAAAAATTCACCTATAAATCTGTCTGATCCCTTAGTACTGATGTTCCAGAACTCCTTTTTTAAATGACCACAAGTTTCCCTTCTGCTATGTTAATGGTTATTTGCTCAGTAAGGATAAACAAGTGATGGAATAGCCCAGCATGACATGCTGCTTATATCCACATTTTGGAGGAAGAAAGTGAATTGTATCAGT
The DNA here is from genome assembly GCA_032199065.1 of Smutsia gigantea. Lineage (NCBI taxonomy): Eukaryota > Metazoa > Chordata > Mammalia > Pholidota > Manidae > Smutsia > Smutsia gigantea. Next base: position 99,198 of record JAVSCE010012705.1, read on the forward strand.
CAAGACTCAAGCTTTAAAGTAGACTGGACAGACTTCCGGGAAGATGGCGGTGTGAGCAGGGCGGCAGAAATCTCCTCCCAACACTAAATTTATCTACGAAAACACAGAAAATACATCTATTCCTAAAAGAGAGACGAGAATACACAGGAAAGCGCACAGCGTGCAGCTACACCCGAGAGGACTCGGCACCCCAAGAGGCGGGTAAGATACGGAGCCGCGACCCGGCGGGACCCGAGCCCTCCCCCACCCCAGCGCACCGGCGGGAGGAGAGGATTCAGAGCCGGGAGGGAGTGGAAGTACACCCCGCGAAGTAGCCAGCCCCGGTGATCTGCGCGGGGAGCGCTGACCCACATTGCGCAGTGCAGCGGAGATTGGAGAGACAGAGGGGCAGGATCTGAGCGGGGAACGCGCCAGGGGGCTTGCAGCCGGCTCCGGGAAGGAAAAAAAAAAAGTGCGCGCTTTCCTCAGCGGTCTTAAAGAGACAGGAGCCCAGCGGAGGAGCCGGATCGCCCCAGCACACTCAGCCCAGCAGGCTGGGAGTCCTGGGGAGTTTCAGACGCCTTAGCTGGCGACTGAGGAAGCGTAGCCATACTTAACACTTCTCACTGAGATCAACAGCCTCCTATTCGTTCCCACCCCTGCCAGAGCGATAAACGGCCCTGCGGAGCGGCACAGTCACAGCTGTGGAATAGTGGGGCAATAGCGCCACCTAGAGCATTCCCACAGAATCTATGTCCGGTGGGCATTTTTTTTGTTTTTTTGTTTTGTTTTGTTTTTTTGTTTGTTTTTGTTTTTTCTTTTCTTTCTTTTTTCTTTTTTTCTTTCTTTCTTTCATTTTTTTCTTTTGTTTTTTCTTCTCTTTTTAAAGTCTTAAAGAGCCCAGCTGACATACGTGGCAACTATCAGTGACCAATTATACAGCCATGAAAAGACAGAGGAATATGGTTCAGACCAAAATCAACCAGACAAACCCAGAGAGGGAGTCTGAAGGGATGGAAATGCACAGTCTTCCTGAAAAAGAATTCAGAATAAAAGTCATAACCATGCTGATGGACCTACAGAGAAATGTGCAAGAGCTGAGGGAGGAAGTGAGGGAACTGAGGAAAGACAATGCAGAAATCAGACAAGCGATTGACAGGCTTAACAGCAGAATGGATGAGATGCAAAAGACTGTTAATGGAATAGAAAACAGAGAACAGGAGTACAGAGCAGCTGAGGCAGAGAGAGATAGAAGGATTTCTAGGAATGAAACAATATTAAGAGAACTGTGTGACCAATCCAAACGGAATGATATTCGCATTATAGGAGTACCAGAGGAGGAAGAGAGAGAAAAAGGGATAGAAAGTGTCTTTGAAGAAATAATTGCTGAAAACTTTCCCTCACTGGGGAAGGAAGTAGTCTCGCAGTCCACCGAAGCTCATAGATCTCCCAACACAAGGGACCCAAGGAAGACAACACCAAGAAACATAATAGTTAAGATGGCAAAGATCAAAGATAAAGACCGGGTAGTAAAGGCAGCTAGAGAGAGAAAAAAGATCACCTACAAAGGAAAACACATCAGATTATCATCAGACTTCTCAACAGAAACCTTACAGGCCAGAAGAGAATGGCATGATATATTTAACGTTATGAAACAGAAGGGCCTGGAACCAAGAATATTGTATCCAGCACGATTATCATTTAAATATGATGGAGGGATTAAACAATTTCCAGATAAACGAAAGTTGAGAGAGTTTGGCTCTCATAAACCACCACTACAGGATATCTTAAATGGACTGCTCTAGATGGAAGCACACCTAAGGCTAAAAAGATGTCATCAGGAAAAAAAATCATAGCAAAGAAAGCAGACCATCCAAATACTAACGAAAGGCAAAGAATAAAACACCTATTATAGAAAGAATGGAGGAGGAAGAATAAGAAGAGAGAGAAATAAAGAAACATCAGACTGTGTTTACAATAACTTAACAAGAAAGTTAAGTTAGATTGTTAGATAGTAAAGAAGCAACCCTTGAACACTTGGTAACCACGAATCTAAAGCGAGCAATGGCAATAAGTACATACCTATCAATAATCACCCCAAATGTAAATGGACTGAATGCACCAATCAAAAGACACAGAGTAACAGAATGGATAAAAAAGCAAGACCCATCTATATGCTGCCTACAAGAAACTCACCTCAAATCCAAAGATATACACAGACTAAAAGTGAAGGGATGGAAAAAGATATTTCATGCAAACAACAAAGAGAAAAAAGCAGGTGTTGCAGTACTTGTATCAGACAGAATAGACTTCAAAACGAAGAAAGTAGCAAAAGATAAAGAAGGACATTACATAATGATAAAGGGGTCAGTCCAACAAGAAGATATAACCATTATAAATATATATGCACCCAACACAGGAGCGCCAGCATATGTGAGACAAATACTAACAGAATTAAAGGAGGAAATAGACAGCAATGCATTCATCTTAGGAGACTTCAACACACCACTCACTCCAGAGGACAGATCAACCAGACAGAAAATAAGTAAAGACACAGAGGCACTGAACAACACACTAGAACAGATGGACCTAACAGACATCTACAGAACTCTACACCCAAAAGCAACAGGATACACATTCTTCTCAAGTGCACATGGAACATTTTCCAGAATAGACCACATACTAGGCCACTAAAAGAACCTCAGTAATTTCAAAAATATTGAAATCCTACCAAACAACTTCTCAGATCACCAAGGTATAAAACTAGAAATAAATTTTAGAAAGAAATCAAAAAGGCTCACAAATACATGGAGACTTAACACTCTCCTAATTAATCAATGGGTTAACGACCAAATCAAAATAGAAATCAAAGAATATATGGAGACTAATGACAACAACAACACAGAGCCACAATTTTTGTGGGTAGCAGCAAAGGCAGTTCTAAGAGGAACGTATATTGCAATCCAGGCATATTTAAAGAAGGAAGAACATTCCCAAATGAATAGTCTAAAGACACAATTACTGAAATTGGAAAAAGAAGAACAAATGAGGCCTAAAGTCACCAGAAGGAGGGACATAATAAAGATTAGAGAAGAAATAAATAAAATTGAGAAGAATAAAACAATAGAAAAAATCAATAAAACCAAGAGCTGGTTCTTTGAAAAATAAACAAAATAGATAAACCCCTAGCCAGACTCATTAAGAGAAAAAGAGAATCTACACACATAAACACAATCAGAAATGAGAAAGGAAAAATCACGACGGACCCCACAGAAATACAAAGAATCATAAGAGAATATTACGAGGATCTATATACTAACAAGCTGGAAAACAAAGAAGAAATGGACAATTTCTTAGAAAAATACAACCCTCGAAGACTGACCAAGCAAGATACAGAAAAACTAAACAGACCAATCACCAGTGACGAAATCGAATTGGTAATCAAAAAACTACCCGAGAACAAAACCGCTGGGCCTGATGGATTCACCTCTGAATTCTACCAGACATATAGAGAAGAAATAACACCGATTCTCCTTAAAGTTTTCCAAAAAATAGAAGAGGAGGGAATACTTCGAAACACATTCTATGAAGCCACCATCACTCTAATACCAAAACCGGGCAAAGACCTCACCAAAAAATAAAATTACAGACCAATATCCCTGATGAACGTAGATGCAAAAATACTCAACAAAATATTAGCAAACCGAATTCAAAATACATCAAGAGGATCATACACCATGATCAAGTGGGATTCATCTCAGGGATGCAAGGATGGTACAACATTCGAAAATCCATCAACATCATCCACCACATCAACAAAAGAAGAACAAAAACCACATGATCATCTCCATAGATGCTGAAAAAGCATTTGACAAAATTCAGCATCCATTCATGATTAAAACTCTCAACAAAATGGGTATAGAGGGCAAGTACCTCAACATCATAAAGGCCATATATGGCAAACCCACAGCTAACATCATACTTAACGGCGAGACGCTGAAAGCTTTTCATCTAAGATCGGGAACAAGACAAGGATGCCCACTCTCTCCACTGTTATTCAACATAGTACTGGAGGTCCAAGCCACAGCAATCAGACAAAACAAAGACATACAAGGCATCCAGATTGGTAAAGAAGAAGTCAATTGTCACTATTTGCAGATGACATGATACTGTACATAAAAAACCCTAAAGACTCCACTCCAAAACTACTAGAACTAATATCTGAATTCAGCAAAGTTGCAGGATATAAAATTAACACACAGAAATCTGTTGCTTTCCTATACACTAATGATGAACTAACAGAAAGAGAAATCAGAAAAACAATTCCATTCACAATTGAATCAAAAAGAATAAAATACCCAGGAATAAACCTAACGAAGGAAGTGAAAGA
>JAVSCE010012706.1:0-22057 GCA_032199065.1 Smutsia gigantea
AAATCACACATCTCTGATTACATGGCAGTATTCCTAGTGGGAAAGCCAGAAGTAGGCAGGGATGGATTTTAGCGTGTCCTATGCATTTATTTATGGGTGCAGCAAGCACATCATCAAACAACACTTCACAGGCTCTAAGCTGGCAAACTGGAGGGCTTTGGAGAGAAATAATGAGCTGAGAGGTTCATGACATGCTATTAAAAAGTTTGTGATTGGATTTGGAAAATCAGATGGGTCTCCAAGGAAAGGGACCATTTCAGAGCCATTGCACTTAGCTTATTTTTGAGCCCCAGAGCTGATATTTATGGGAAAGGAAAGTTGTTTTTGTCTCGAATCCAGGTTCTGACTCTGATGTACAGCAGGGAAGCTGCTTTACACCACAGACCTGAAGTCCTGGAATATCCATGACGTCACCTTTTTTCTACTCATCTGCTACCACTGCACCGAGGCACACAATTAGCTTTGTGATATTTTAGCCTAATTCTCCCACATGTGGGTTACAATTCCAGCCAAAACAAAGTCAGCAGGGGATTTTACAGCCACCGAATTTCTCAAGGTGCTGCAGGCTCAGTGACATGGGGGAGATCAGGTCAGGATGCCCACATTATTTTTAAAAAATCACAGAGAGGAAGAAAAGGCATCAGAACAGTGGGATTTGGAATTGCCTAGTGTGTGATTTCTAAATCAAGCCTTCGGTCTGCTCTGTTTTCACCTTTAAGATTTTCCGTGCTGGTCTGGCATGTGTGATGGCAGAAAAGACCCTCTTCTGGGTGGTGAGCCATGGAATCCCTCTCACTAAATTAGAAAGAAGCCATTTTAGGATATGAGATCATGAAGGAGAATAGCATATGAAAAGGAAAAGAATAATTACACACACACAATAACACATAACTAGGCCAACACAGGATGAATTTGTGGTTAAGCCATTTTTCCCACTGCAGATGACACTTTAACGCTTTGAATCCCAGAGTCCTCCCGCACCCACAGCATGAAGACAGCCTCTGCAGCTGCTCTCCACCCCCAAGAAAGCCAGGCTACGCCATAGATGGAGGCAGGAAGGTCTAGAGACACTTGGTTAGTGCTGGGTTCCTGAGCTCCTTGTGCGTGATCACTTGAGAGCATCCCGTGACTCCTCTCTCCCTGCCAGCAGTAATAATAACAAAAATGCATAACCCCGTTCCCAGCTCTTTCAGCTTGAACAAACAACGGGGCAGAGCAATCACCCCATGAAAGACTATTTGTGGTCATTAGGAAAAAAGTGACGGGGGGCACAGGCTGGTAAAACATTACGCTAATCAAGGGGGCAGTAACTTGTTTCTTCTTCCGCTTGCTTCACAAAAGTCACGTGGATGATAGTACATTTTCAAACCTTCTCCAGCCAAGCTCTCAAATGTGCAAGTATTTCTTTTGTACGGGCAAAAAGTTTTTTTTTTTTTTTAATTTCAGTGTGGGAAAATGAACTTCTTTGCAGTCACCCCTGACATCTGACCACTCAACTGATCACGAGGACACTGTGGTGAACCACAGCTCAACTCCAAATGATCTCTTTTAAGCACGGTTCCTGCACCTCGGGTGGCACTGTCCTGGCTACCCGGCTTCAGCTTTCCTCAACGGAGTTCCATTTTCACTTTCCTCCATCAACTCAAAGGGATGGTCTTCTAAAGCTTTTCAACTGAGCTCACCCTCAAAATAAAATGAATGCAAAAAATGACACCAGTTTTCCCATCCAAAGCCCCATCATGCTGCCTACTTCTGGTCTGTATTTAGATGACATCATCTCATTGGAACTGCCTGGCACTTGGACAGCAAGTATCTTTTCTTGGTGCAAATCTCTGTTCTAACTGTTGCTCAAGAGGAAACATCTCACCCCCTCCCTGTTGCCGGAATATTGGTTTCTCATTGTCCATGCCCGCTCGCTGTCCCTGAAGGAGAGCTGGGATGGTTTCAAGTGCCTTCCAGAGCTCTCCCTCCTTTTGCTCTAATCCTCTGTCAGGCATCCTGTGCTGTTGGGAGCCTTGCCTCTCGCTCTTCGCTTTTGGAAGCTGCTGTCCCGAGTGCTAAGTTTTGCATCTCTCTCCCATTTCCTCAGAAAAGGCGCCACAGGCCCAGCCCCAGCCCCCACACGTGACCAGTTTCCCGCACTTGGGGCCTTCTGAGCCTCCTTGTCTTGCTCCCCCAGAGAGCTTCCTCTTTAGCCTGATAATGGCACCCCTGTCCCCATGCCCCTGTCAGCCTTGTCATCAGTGAGCTCATGGCTGTGGACAGGTCCTTCTGCCCCCAGCTGCTGTCTGCAGAGGCAGTGCCTTCCCTGGGGAGGAAGAACAGTTGTGCAGACTGGAGGCTCCCAGGCCTTCACGTGGCTTCAGAGAAGAACATGTCTCAGAAGCTCTGCTGTGTCCACAGAAGTTGTGACTTGTTTTCTGCTCAATTTTGCCGTCCCTGGCAAAGCTCTCCCCTTTCTGACCCACCTGACACTCTTTGCTTCCTCGCCCCAATCTGTCTTCTTTCCTGCTTCTGATCAGGGCTATGTAGCAGCCTTACCTCCCCTGACGCCTTGATGCCCCAGATGCCTTTTGTAATGTAAACTTTTCATTAAAGAGCAGCATACTACTTAAAAGTGCACAAATTTTAAGCACACTACAGCTCAGGTGATTTTTGCTAATTGTCTACACCCATCTAACAAGAACTCAGATCAGGAAGTAGAGCATTGCTAGTGCCTAGAAGGTTCCTTTCACATCTCCCAGTTACCACCATTACCCTTGTTTCCAAAGTAGCCACCATCCTGACTTACCACCGTAGGTTCTTTTTACCTGGTTTTGAACTTTATTTAAGTGGAGTCCTACAGTCTGTGCTCTTTTACAGTCTGGCTTCTTTTGATCCCTCTGTTGTCTTGTGATCCGTCTGTGTTAGACGTGGTAATAGTTACATTTGTGTAGAATATGCCACTGTGTGAAGATACCATGATTCATTTACCCATTCTGCTGCTGGTGTGGGCATTTGGTTACTTTCAGTCTGGCACTACTACGAATAATGCTGCTGTGAACATGTGCATTGCATTACTCTTAGATACACACCTAGAAATTGCTGGATCAGAGACCACACGTCTGTTCAGCTTCAGTAGGCACCGTCTCAAGTGGCTGTACAGTTCCCACTCTCATCAGCCATATGAGAGTCTCAGTTGCTCACAGCCTCGTCAATACTTGGTACTGCCAGTCTTTGCTTTTAGCCATTCTGGTACGTGTATGGTAGTATCGCCTTATGCTTTTAATTTGCATTTCCCAGAAGACTAACAAAGTTGAAGAACTTCTCATCGCTTATTGACTTTTTGGACATCCTCTTTTGTGATGAGCCTTTTCAAGTCATTTCTCCATTGGGTTTTCAGTGCTTTTCTTACTGATTTGTGGAGGTTTTTATATATTTTTGATTAAAGTCTTTTTCAGATGTATACAGTGTAATTATCTTCTACTCTGTGGCATGCCTAATCACTCCCTTAATAGAACTTCTTTATTTTTAATGTAGTCCAGGTGATCAGTCTTTCTTCCCAATTAGCATGTCTTTGTTTTGTGGTGCTTCTTCAGGGGATTAGGAGCACATGAGTAGTACCCATAAAGCCGTCTGTTTCTAGTTGATGTTTGGTGAGCATTCCCAGTGAGATGGACACAGAGTGCAATCCACCTAGAACCCAGAGGTATTATTTCTTAGCTCTGAACAGTGTCTTGGAGGCCACCTAGTCCAGTCTGCTTGTGCTTTGTGAAAACAGATTCCTAGTCACCCTCCATCCTGCCACCCAGCTGAATCCTGGGGGTTTCTGGTGCAGCCAGGCCAGCAGTGGTCTTCAGCCTGGAGTTGGGAACCACTGATGTAACTATATTGGTCAGCACTCTTGGGTGGCAGGGGGCAGGAGCCCAGGTCAGAGGTACCTGGGCTTGACGAATCTGTGTAACCAGACAGGATTCAGAGGCTCAGCGTTTCCCTGTGGTGCATCCCTTCTCGGTCCATCTGGAGTCGGCCTTGTTTTGGTCCCTTCGAGTGGCAGAGGCACGGCCACCATGTCCCTGTAGTCTAGGCTCTGGCAGGGGGGTGCTGAGTGGCTCACATGGGGTCGTGTGCCCACCGAGCTAGGGGCAGCAGCCCTAACAGAAGGCTCCCCAGAGGAAAGGGCTGCTCTTCCCAAGAGGAAAGGGGAGACACAGAGCAGTGGGAACCACAGGGGCCCACTGCGTGGCTGCTTCCTGCTCAGTTTTATTACCTGAAAAGTGAAGACAGCAGTCATCGCCATCTCCTAATCCTCTGGAGGATTAAATGACGGAACCAAAAAGTGCCTAGAAGAGTGTCTGGCACCTGGTAACCATGCAGTAATGCCAGCAATGACCAGGACAGCCGCTGGGACGAGGAGAATCTGCCTTCTCATGCACATCAAGAGACAGGGCCAGGGGGCAGGTGGGGTGGGGGTTGAGAGCTGGGCCTGGCACCGTCTCCCCGTTTCCGTCTCCTTGACCCCTCAGATGCAGCACACTGCCGCTCCCTCAGGCTTGGCTCCTGGAAGGCAGGTGTTCTGGGTTGACTCACTTTCTCTTATTTTCTAGGTTAGAGTAAGAGAGCCACTGAGCAAACTGAGACCTGACCCCAGGCATCCTCCTGTCCTTGCCCCCCACCCTGTTCAGAGCTGCCCAGTCAGGACCCTCGATTGCACGTGACAGAAAACCACTTCTCACCCTTGTATTGATAAAAGTGAAGGTAGCATGCAGTCAGGGACAGGGATCAGCTCATTAAAAACTGGAAGTCTGTGACTAGAGCCCTCTCCGTGTGCTCAGGACTCCATCTCCCACCATCACCTCCACGGCTGGCTCTCCTTCTTCCTCTTCTGGCCCCATCCTGGGCAGGCCGTCCATCCTGTGGCATGATGGCCCCAGCAGCTCTTGACCCGCTCATGGGCCCTTCATGCCCCAGCCGTCAGCAGTCCTGGGCTTGAGTCTCACTGGGCCCGGCACCGTGGCCAGGAAAGCCTGTGCCCAGGTTGTGTGACCACCCTCAGACACAGAAGCAGGAGCAATTTCTAAATCACGGCTCTGGAACCAGAATCCCAGGCCGTGGGTGCTGAGGAGTCAAACCTGTGGTTTAAGCTCAAAGGCTGACTGCAGTTGGGTGTGAAGCAGGCCCACCGAGGGCCCACTGTGATGGCCGTGGAAGGAGCGACTCTCCCCTCCACCCTCCTAGCAGCCAAATCCTCCATCCCTCCAGGAAGGAGGGCAGGGGAAGGGTGGGGCGGTGCGTGGGACCAGGGGGAGTGGGGTAGCATCAAGGAATTAGGCCTTCTGTATGGCTTCCTTTCTTTTGCAACACTGCAGCTTGCCAGAGACTAGAAGTCATCTTTTCTGTCGTCGGGTGTGGAGTTGGGGTTAGACACAAACCCAGTGCCTTCCAGTAGTGGCCAGCTACTCCCTGCCCTCTCCCCACATGCGTGCTCCCACAATGGTAGCTCCGGGCCATGATTGAAGAGAGAGCAGGAGAGTCTTGGCCTGGATTTTAGGCTCAGTTCAGAGCGGCCAGAAGAGACCTTCAGAGCTGAGTCCTTTCCCACAGGAGGAGCCAAGGCCCTGCTTTCCCTGTGACCACTTACCGCGTTTCTGAGCTGCCTGGGCCCGGCAGCGGGGCCCTACAGCTGCAGGGCACGGGCTGGGCAGGTGCGCGGGAGTGCTGTGGGGGTAGGCAAGAGCTCAGGCTGAAGCAGCTGGGGGGCAAGGATCAAAGGTTCACCCCCACAGGCTCCTCCCCATGACTCTTCCTGGACCGCCAGTGGTGTGCCAGGCCCCATGCCAGCCCTGGACATGCACAGGACTGAGAGCAGGTTCCTGCCCTCCCCAGGGTGGCATTCTAGTGTCACAGGCAGACGAGCAACAAAGGACTAAGTGTGCCCTCGTGCTGTGAATCGTGCTCTGGAGGAAATGAGGTGGGGGGGGTCCTCAGGTTCAAGCCTGTGGGAAGGGGGCACTCGTGGCTTCAGCAGAGCCTGAAGCTGTGACCTGGATCCAATGTTTCTCAGAGCATAAAAGTGCCCTAGTTTTCCCTCTCCTCAGGCTCAGCTGAAGCTACGCCAAGAATTGGCTTTTAAAGGCTGCCTGAAACGTGGTTTGGAGCCAAAAATCTATAGAGCCAGTGCGTTTGTGACCTTGTAGAAAATGCTTACTGAGGAAAAGCAAAAGGATAGGATCTGGAAATTTTTTTTTGCTTTTTAAAATTAAAAAAACAAACACTTTGGCCTCCTTGCCGCGACCCCTTGCCCTGCTGGCACATTCCCTCCCCGGGGTACCCCCTCCAGCCCTCAGCGCTCCTCTCTTCCACTTGGCCACGCCTCCCCCACCCCCAGTACCTCCCCATCCCCTGTGCTTCAGGAATAAAAAATACCAAGTGGGCTAAAATAAGGAGCCTGGGTATATAGCCCTGGAAATTAGGCCGCAGCTGTCAGGCCGGGCAAGAGTCCTCGTCTCTGAGAATGCAACTGCCAGGAGCAAGCACTCAGCCCCTCCCCGATGAGGATGGATGCCGGCTCTGGCTCCCCCAGCAGCCTCCCTCACCCCAGGGGCTCTGCTGTGCTGGCCGGGGAGGGCCAGGAAATGCCATTTGTCAGGGAGCAGACCTGTCCCAGTCGGTGCCCACTCACAAACCAAAGCAGGGATGGTAGTCTGTAGGAAGGGATGGGGGGTGGAGGAGTGCCTGGCCCCGATGGAGGGGCCCAGGAAAGCCTCAGGAAAGATGAGCTGTCTCCCTGAGCCATGAAACATAAGTGGGATCTAGCTGGGGGTTGGGGGAGATGGTGTTTCTATCTCCCAGCCTGCTCAGAAGCGCAGAGGCCAGTACTCAGGCATCCCAGGAAACTGGGAGCGGGCCTGGGATTAGGCTCCTGGCTGTATCGTGAGCAGCCCTGAGGTGCCCAGTGAGCCTCTAGAGGGCCTGTGCAGGTTCAGAAAGGTCACTGTACCCACTGTGGGTGTGCACAGGGCCCTGAGAGGAGAAACTGCTGACATATGGCCAACCCGGAATATTCAGGATGGCACTGAGCCCCCATCTCCCCCAGCCAAGGAGGGACTGCGGGTCTGCATGAGGCCACACCTGGGGGAGAGCTGGCCCCCAGAGCCCTGAGCCGAGGTGTGCTCCAAGGACTTGCAGTGAACAGAAGGGCAATGGGGCCCAGGGCCCATGGGCTGGGAGAACTCCCTCATCTATAAGAGCTGTGGCCCTGCATTCTCGCCCCTGCCATTAGCTTCGTAAAACACCAAAGGCTAGTAAAGGAGTGGCTCAGGAACCTTGCTTGACAAGGGATCAGGCTGCTACATCATTCTAGAGGGATCAGTGCTGCTGGGACCAGAAGGTTGAGCAGATAATCTGGACTAAGTTTAAACTTTTCTTGACTCCCAAACATCCCTGCTCTGACTTGGCTCTTCAGGGGACACTTCTTTCAGCCAGTTAATTCCAGATGCCCGTGAATTCTGCCTGTTTGCCTTATTCTTTCCTTTACCTGAAGAGGAGTCAACTTTTCCTTCCTCCCATGGGAGCTGAGCCCTTCCCTCCATGACAGATGAAGGCCTGCTTCCTTGGAGCCCCTTTGCTGAAGGAGACTCGCCCACCTCTGTAGGTAGCCTGGCCCTAACAGGTGGCCGGTTTCTGTGTCACCTCCTTTCCTGCCTGCCTTAAAGCCTGAGCACCTGCCCATGGCAGTTCCTTCTGCCTCTCCTGGCCTCCCAGTAGCATGGTAATTGGTTTCTCAGATCTTCAACTGTGCACCCTGGCTGTGAGGGTTTCTCAGTCCCCTGACCCTCCGCAGGAAGACCTGTGATCTTACTGCTGTGGGAACCCGGAGGGGAAGGGGAGGCAGAGAAAGGGCTGCTCTGTCATTTCTCCGGCCCTCCAATCTCACTGCTGCAGCCTAAGGTCACACTCCCCACCAGGCTGGGGCTCTGGGTCTGGTGTGGCAGAGCAGCTGCCCAGAGATATCTGTCCCCAGCTCACCTCCCAAGATGAGTATCTATAATTATAGCCCTTGGAAGGTCGCAGCTTTCATTTCATTTTTGAGATATTTGAAGAAAAGTTCAAGCCCCTTTTCACATGTTCAGTCTTCCCAAGCCAGCTACAGAACTCTGTGGTGAAGAAAAGACAGCCATCAAAGATGTGCCCACAGGCAGGTAGGGGAAGCAGGCCCGAAGAAAGGAAGACAGAGCCCATCACCCGAGGGGTATGAGGGGAGGGGGGAGGGTGGCACCCAGCTGCAGCGCTGGCAGCCCCACACTCATGCCACCTCTCAAGGGTCCACAGCCCTGTCGCATCCTCCAAGGAGGACACCTCCCTGGGATTTCATCAGAGTGCCCCTGCTGCGACTGTCCCTGCCTGCCATCCCCCAAGTTCATCCCTCTTCCTCACCTTGACTTGGCTCTGCCCTGCCCCTCAGAAAGGACATCTGGAAAGGCAGTTCCAAGATCCTGTGTGCTTAAAATTGGAAGAAGGCAGTTGCACGAGACAATAGTGATTTAAATAGGAGCCCAGAAGGGTGGCCTTCCCGTGCACAGCTATGGTCATACAGAGACTCTTGGATCTTTCCCTGCGTGGCTGCATCGCATACGTAAGACCCAGGCCATTGGTGTGAGGCAGCTTTCTTGCTCTAATTGAAGTCACAGGCTTCATCTCCATTGATAAGACTTTCCTTTCCTCACGATTCTATTTCAGGAAACAGCCTCCCCTGTAGTAGGCACTCCTGCCTCAGAGTGGAGCCAGGCCTTTTCTCCTGCTCCTATTATGCTAATCACTCCTTGCAAACAGGCCGACTTTGTAGGAGGTTTGCCTGGTTTTAGATGAAACCTACGCCTTTGAAGCAAAGAGCCACAGTAGCTAAAAATATCATTTCCCGGCTGTTGATCCTCTCATTTGTAAAATGCATGTTTCCATTGTTAAATCTGCAAGTCTGCAGCCGCCACTCCAGAGCGGTGAGCGCTGAGTGCGGAGCGCTGACGCCCACTGGGGAGGCGCCACCTTCCCAGAGCCCTGCTCCCCTGTTCTGCCTCTCCATGGAGGAGTCAAGACAATCCCCAAATGTATAGGATTCTATACACCTCCTTATTTATTGCTCAAGAAAAAGCTTAAGCAATTAAGATAAAAGTTGAAATAATACAGAAGAATATAGCGTAGCATGTGAAAGACCATCCAGTCCCACTCCCTCCCCCAGCAGTAGCCTGTTTGCAGTTTCACACATTTCCTCTCAGAACTTTCTTGGCATGTATAAATGCCCAGCTCCGTGTGGTGTGTGGTAGTGGTTTTCTGGCCGTGGACTGTGGACTCGGGGTGGTTTGGCAGCTCACATGGCCTTCCCTCACTCCTGCTGTTGGCAGAGCCCTTCTCTCCCTGCATTCTGAACCCGTCCGGTCATGGCATTCAGGTCTCTAGCCGTAAGCTCATCAGCTCAGGGCCACCACATCACAGCGTTCAGCTCTGTCTGGTTCTTCTCTCTGGGTCATGGCGTACTGCTGGGGGAGGACAGGGTGGCTGTTCCCCAGCAGCCCCCTTGCCTGGACAGCTCTGCTGAGGGTGCCTCATCTGTACGCGGGACCTGGGGCTGTGCAGTCGCCTGCAGGACTCTTTCCCCAGAGGGACCTCCATGGGCACCTCACACCTGGGCCCTTTCTTATTCTCATGTACTTAATCCAGTGAAGATTTCCTGGGCTAGAAAGGAACATCCAGATGAAAAGCCCATTTTATGCGTCTTTAAGTTCCCTGAAGATGACTGATCACAAGAGGAGTTTGTTCACCCTCCTGGCAGGAGGTTGAGGGGGGCACAAATAAAAATGTCCCTCCATCTGGCCACGAGGGACTGCTTTGTCCCATCACTTCTGCAGCGGGCCTTCTGTCCGTCCAGCCCTTTCACTCATCTTTGTGCCATTTTCTGAGAGACTCAGCAGTGAGGCTGCTCTGATATTTGCCCTTTGTTATCAGCAGTGGATATCCGTGTTTTGCCTCCCATTCAGCTTTCTGATGTTTATCCCGTGCCCTTTAAGTGGGCATTTGTAAGGAGCTACAGAAAACAATCTCAGTTTGCAGAATGTCATAAAACCCCCAGACTAAAGAGTTGAAGGCCGGAAAGGCACTAACCGTTCTAACTCTGGAATCGCCGACCATTATCTTCTCTGGAAACCAAATGTTAACCAGAAAGGCCAGAGTGGCATATGCCAAACAGCAGTTGGCAAGCATGTCCAAGGCTGGGGAGCCGAGCCCCGGCTCGTGGCCACCACAGGAGCCACGCCTGAGCAGAGGGTGATGGCGGCACAGGTCTGGCCTGAGAGTTGATCTCCTTCGGTTTGAGTGGGGCAAGTCGGGCTGTGCGCAGCAGGCTTGGGAGCATAATGTGGAAGCCAGCAGGCATGTAACAGAACGCCAGGCGGAACAGGAGAGCTAGGACCAGGCTCTGAAGAGGTGAGGGCTTGGTCATGAGAAGGAAAACAACTGGAGCCTTCTGCCCAAAACCCCGAGTGCACCCTTGGGGACTGCTGGTAAGATCTCCCCGCTTCTGCCGGCGAGCAGCATCACCAGGCTTGTAGCGGGAGTTCCGGAGGCAGTTTGGGGGCAGCAGTTGTGTCCTGACTGTGAAGCCTGTTAACAGTACAGATCGCCGACTTCCTGGAATGGGCCTGAGTGAGGTCTTGGTGTCCCAAAGGACTCATGTGAGTCCAGCATATGGCTAGCTTCAGGAGTCTTGGGGAGGGGCTGTTCCTGGCTTGGAGGGCCCTCCTGGTTCTGGAGGGTAATCGTACAACCCCTGGGTGGGTGAAGACACTGATGGGATAAGGGGTGGTGGCTCCCTGTGTGTATGGAGCTCAAGGGCAGAAAGCAAAATGTCAGCCCCTGCTTGACACCCTTCCAAGGCGCATTAAATCCCTTGGAGGAAAGTCAGCGTGGGAGTGTGAGAAGGGGATTGCTGTGACCCCCAGGGACTCACAACCACCAGGACAGCCCATCTAAGTGAATAATTTGGGCAGGAGACACTCTGGCCTCCGTGCAGTGACCACGTGAACAGCGGGCTGCTGGGCCCAAGTCAGACATGTGGCTTCAAGGTTACAGGGACAGGGCTGTGGGTCCTGCCAAGAACTCGGCAGTGGAAGGAGGTGCTCACCAGCTCTGAGTGTTTGTGGTTGGCTAAGCAGCAGTAGAGGGTGGTCCCTTGGCCTGGAACAAAGGACTAGTTTGGGGGAAATGGGATGAAGTAAAGGAAAATGTGAACAGAGAGACTTGGTAAAGACAGTTGGGACAAGGAGTGTCCCCAAGCCATTCCTGAATGCGATGGAGCCAGCCCTGGCCAGGCCCCCCTGGCTACTGGCACTTCTGTTAACTTGCCCGCCTTATTTCTCAGCAGGTCACTCCAGTAGTTTGAAGGGGTAGATGGCAGAGATGAGGGCAAGTCTTTCCCCTACCTGTCCCAAGACTGATTCTCTACCTCGAGGGACCCGACGTGAGGTCACGTGCCGTGGGGTAAAGGGGACCTCTGCCTGGGGCATTGGAGTCTCAGGGAATTGGAACCTGCAGTCTGGTGGGAAGAGGGGCTGGGCCAGGGAGGAGAGGCCTGTGTCCTCCTGCAGGTGACACACAGCATGGGACTGTCTGGCAGAAGGGAACTGGAACTCTGGGTCAGGGACTTGAGTTGGTCATGGCCCTGGCTGTGTCACCTTGGACCAGTCCTTGGCTTCAATTTCTTCCTCTGTCCCAAGAGCCCAAGATCTCTGAGGGTCTCCATGCGCCTGGTTGAAAATTGGCAGGGGCGTGGATGGGCAGGCAGGGCTGGGGTCAGGAAACAGTTTGCCAGGCTGTTTGTTAGCATTAAGGCAGCGTGCAGCCTCTGCATAGGTAGGGGCCACCTCAGCAGGAGGGCTGAGCACGTCCTCAGGAGGAAATACCACTGGGAAGGGCAGGAGCTCCGAGGTTTCAAAGGGGACGAAAGGTTCCATCCATGGTTCTCTAACAGTCAACCCAGGGGACTCCCAGGCATGTGGGACTCAGGGATGCTGTTTCTGCAGCAGTGTCAGACTAGACTCAGCGCTGGCAGTCATTGTATTGAAATTCTACTACCACCACCCACACCCAGCCTCGGCCAGCAGCTGGCCTGGGACTTGCACTCAGGAGCTGTGGCTCCTAGCAGAGGTTTCTGGGAACCTGCTGATGGAATCACACACACACGCCCACTCACTAGATGTCCACCCCAACCCAGGTCTGAGTTTGGGTCCTGGCCTCAGAGCTGTGGGTGCAGCTCCCAGACTCTGCCTCCTGACGAACCCCTTGGAGACCAGCCATCTCCCAGCACGACACAGCTAAGTGTGTGCCCAGGTCAGCACTGTCCTGGCCAGATGTGGCCAGTGCCTGTCACCTACAGAGGTAGCCCCAGGGTGAAGGGGCGGTGGAAGGAGCTGGTCTGCATATAAACCGGCCCAGAGCCACAGTAAGTTTCTGGAGAAACTCTGGCTCTGATCCCTCAGAGGGCCCGGTGATGTCTGTAGCCAAAGTGTCCCCAGACCATCTGGGGCACACACACACGGCGTCAGAGCCCGTGTGCCAGCTGGATCTGGACCTGCAAGCTGGGTACCTGGGAAGGCAGCAACCAAGGGCCAGGGTGCCAGGTTGGGCTGACCAGGTGGGGAGCAAAGCTCTAATCTGTGCTTCACTTTTCCTTCTCTGCTAAGAGGGGAGGGTTGAAATAATACCTGTCCGTGTTAAAAGGATTTAAGGTACATGACATGCCTAGTGAAGAGAAAATGCTCACAAATAGTTGGTCCATGTGTGGCCCTTGCTAAGAAGGAACCCCTGTGCCGGGGAGGGCTGGAGCCAGCTGTTCTCCAGGGCAGAGTTTCTTGGAATTGGTTGTCATGGAGGCAGTAGGGTTTCCTTTAGTGCCCCATCCCTTTGTTTCCCTTTGCTCTGAGTGCTCAAGAGATGAAACTCTCAGAGGCCATGGGCTTCCCTACGAGGGGGTGAAGCTTGAAGAGGTGGTCCCCAGCGCCCTGTCTGTTCACCCTGATCTTGTCCTCCCACCACTGCCTTGTCCCCCAGCACCAGCACACCTCAGCCGAACCCCCAGAGTCCCCTGCTTATGTCGTGGTGTCGTCCCCAGAGCCTCCAGCACAGATCATGCCCCTGCCATCTGACCTGCATCCAGCCATATTCAGGGGTGCCTCTGTGTGGGACAGAACATGCACCCTTTCAGTAAGTCAGAACCTTGGTGTGCCCCTCAGAGGTCTGTCCTTGCAAATTCTGAAAGTGCTTCATCCAGAAGCAAACACTTGACAAGCAGCCCCGACACAGGGTTTTGAATCCACCTGTCTCCCCAGACCGCTGAGAATGGAGGTCCATGCACAGGCTGCATCCCATGGGCCACCTTGCCCACCTCCCCCACCCCACCCCCAGTGATTAGCTTTCTATGGGTATCCATCTCTCTGTTGCTCGCGGGTCTCAGCGGTCCGACACATTGTGCCTTGGGAAGCCTAGGTCCAGAAAGGAGAGCCACACGAGTGAGACCAGGCAGTGGAGCTCAGGAGGGTGGAGGGCCATGCATAACATGGGGAAGGAGATCGTGGGAGACTAGCAAGGCTGGAGCAGGAGAGGGTAAAGCCCCACACCCCAGGGAACAAGGACAGGGACAGCTTGAGCAAAGGCTCAAAGAGGGCTGGAGAGATGCCTGGGGAGGGTGGGTGTTTGGCCAGTTGGAAAATGGAAAATGAGGCCAAGTAGGTCCTCTGGGCCGTGCAGGTGGCTTCCATCCTGGGTAGCAGGTGGAGTCCCTCACATGGCAGGAAGGGTCACCTGACCACCCTAGGCAGTGGAGGAAGTGGGAGTCCCATCTCCTGGCTCTGGCCCACTCTCATCTTAGTCCCTAGAATAAACACCAAACCTGAAGAGAGGGACTGGCTGGCCCAGGGGGCCTGAGCTCCAGCTGCCTCCACAGACCAGTTTGGTTTTCTTGGCTGCCCCGCCCAAATGAGGCCCTCCCTGGAGGCCTCCGGAGGAGCCCAGCCCAGGTGTCCGTGGACCCCAGGGTCTGGCCGTGCCTTTCTTGAGCACAGGGACAGAGAGCAAAGTGGACAAAAGACCCTTTTTGCCTTCTTCTGCCCCTTTCCCTGTATGCCTCACCCCCCCTCCATCCCCTTTCCACCAGCTCCCAGCAAGACCCAGAAAAACAAGTCCCAGGCCTCCTCCTCCCACCCCAACCTCCTACCCCCCCCAAGAAACTTTTAAGTGTATCGGACATCAGCTGCATCAAACACGATGCATTTTTAAAGCATGAGTTGACAGCACTACCATGGCTGCCTCTGCCCTAAGGGGCAGGCTTCCAAGGATTGATTGAAATAAATAGGACAGATTTACAATTTTCATACTTGGGAAGCAGGGAGCTGGAAGGGAAGAGGGGCAAGAGGGACGAGGGAAGGCAGGGGCAGCAAAATTCTGGAGCTTTCTGAAATTCAGATGAGAGGCCACTCCTTCCTCCCCATTCTAATGTTACACTGACCTGAAAGCTGCTTTCTCTTTAAATTCCTAAAGGATCCCAGCTGTTGGGCCAGGACAAGGTGGGAGGGCCCTTTCCAGTGGGAATGGCCAATGGTCCCTGTGCTTTTTATACTTGACATTTGGCTGCACTTCAGAGCTTCAGCCGTGAGACGCCGGGCATCTCCAGGGAAGCCCGCGTCCTGTTGGTCTTGGACCCCTGAGGGCAACATGGACACCAGCTAGTGGTCAAAGCAGAGAGGAAATTCGGGCCTGTCCCTCCGTGCTTGGTGCCAGCCTAGTCAGGACTGTGCAGCTGGGGCTGGACGTGGAGGAAGGAAGCCTGAGCTAGAGGGACAAGGGTGGCGAGGCCTCATGTCGGGCACCTGGACAATAGGTTGGCCGTGGCCTGAGGTGGCTTGCAGAGGACTGTGGGCTCCACCCTACCCTGAGCTGTCCTCAAAGGCAACTCCAGGGCCAACCTTTGAGAGGGAGCTTGAACCAGTCACCCTTTAAACAGCATTCTCTCCCCACAGAGCTGGCAGCCACCTTGTCCCCTCCCCACAGCCCACACCCCCCACAGAGAGCTAAGCTCAGAGGCCAGCTTCGCCTGGCCTGGGGGCTGGAGAGCTGGACCTGCCTGGGTGGGAGATGGAGGCGCCCAGTGGTCCTGAGGCCAGAGCACAGAGGCATGAAGGACCCTGGGTGTGGGTGCTTTAAGGGGCTTCTGTGAGTGTTTAGGGCAGGTCGGGAAACGGCAGACAGGCCTTCCTGTACCAGGGAGCCATTGGTTGGGCCCGATGTGAAACCATCCCCATCGCCTGACCTCCTGGTGCAGCACAGTTCCTCGGGGTCCGGACAGGTGCGGGAAGGACTCTGCCCCTTGGTTACAGGAGATGGGGCATTAAAGAGCTGGGGCACACCCCAGCCTGGGACTTGGCAGCTGAGGCTGATTCTGAGTCCTCTGTTCGGCATGGGGCAGTCGGCACCAAGAGGTGAGAGGGCCGAGGCCCGAATGGCTGTGTTAATAGCAGCAGGAGATTGGGGCTCCCTGTGTCTCCTTCCACTCAACTGGGTGAGAGTCCGGGGTCGCTCCCCACCAGGCCAGCTGTTCTGTGCCCTGTGCTGGCAGCCATCCCGTCAGTCGGTCAGCTTATTGCGTGCTCACTGCAGGCATCCCCTCCATGGGTCAGACTCATTGTCCGCTTCTGCCTTTTGTCCGTCTTAAGCCAGGCCTGAGGAAGGAGGGGGTCAGGGAGAGTATTAGCTCACTTCACTTCCCCAGCCGGCCCTCAGCTCTGGGCTCAGTGTCAGAACAGTCGGGTGGAGGCGGTGGGGCATCAGCATGCCCTTACTTGGTGACAGAGCTGGAGGAGAGCCCCAGAAGGGAACCAGCACAGCCTCTCGCCCGTGGCCCAGGGACCTGGGAAAGGATCTGCTGACAGGGTGGGAGGCTGTTTCTGGCCAGGGTAACTTTGCTGGGCCTGTTTTCAGAGGGCGCAGGGAAGCAGGGTCATGGGAAGAAGCCTCACATCTCTCCAAAGCCACATGGCAGAGTTGAGATTCCCCAGAGCGCAGCAGGGCAGGGAGCCAGGATGCCCACGCTCAGGCCTCTTCCCCAAGGGCCCATGCCCCGGTGTGCAGCCGCTGCTCCTACTGACAGGCCTGGCCCTAGGGCACATAACCTGCTTCTCCCCCTGGAGGCTCCCTGCTGTCCTGCCCTCCACGCCCCCCTCCTCCGCCCCCCTCCTCCGTGGCAGGCCATGCCCTCCCCCAAGCCTCCTGTGGCCTCTTTCCTGAAAGGAACCACTCACACTCCCCCTTTCACCATTCCTACTCCCGGGTGGGCCTCCTTGACCCTGAACCCTGTCCCTGTGACAGCAGAGACTGACCAGGTGGGGGAGGCATCTGGCCGCAGAAGCAGCCCCACCTCTCGCCCATGCAGAGGGCCTCTTCTCTCCTGCTGTGCACACAGCCCAAGGCCAGGGGAGGGCGGGCTCAAAGGCACTGGCAGGCGTTGTCCTCCAGACCAAGGCTTGGCCTTGCCTGTCCGGGTCTCTAGAGGAAAAGCAGTCTGTGGCCCCTTTCCCACAGCCGGGACGGGGCGAAGGTCCGCGGCAGCCTCCCTCTTGGCCTGGTGTGGGGCCGGCCTCTGCCCTCGCCTTTCTGCCATGAGGCAGACAGCAGCTATGGCCTCAGGGCATGGCTGGCCGCTAGAGCCCCTGCGCCACGTGCAAGGCCAGTGGCCGCCTTCCTCCTCCCTCCCACGCTGGCCCCTGTGTCATCTGAAACGGGCTGTGTGTGTGTGTACCGAGCAGGCTCAGGAGAACAGCTTCCATCATGGGCCGCCTCTGAGGCTGGTGGCCATTCAGGGGTGGATGCTTGGGTCAGTGTCAGTGTTGAGGGGACAGTGAAATGAAGCTCACACCAACCTGGGAAGTGCGGTGAGGCCACCCCACAGAAAGCAGCTCCGCAGGCGAGACAGCAGTCCCCGAGGCAGGTTGCTCCCCCGAGAGCTCCTGGTATGTGACAGAAGGACCAAAAAGATCTACTCCCTCCCTGACATGAGCCCAGACCCCGAAGTAGGAGACCAACCAGCTGTCCAGGCATGCGGCAGGAGGCTGGACGAGGGGGAAGCAGAGCCCCGTCCACAGGGGCTCCGTCTGAGTGCAAGGGGCATGGGCCCAGGCTACATAGCAGAGGCCACCCCGGGTGCATTCATGGGGACCCCTGCCCTCCTCCAGCCACAGGTGGGCTTCCAGGTGCCCTCCCACCTCACCTCTCTACCTTGTCCCCAAGCATTTTCCAAGACATTGTCTCATGATGAATAGCACTTTAATATGGGTATTAAAAATACAGGCAAATGTTTAATGCTTGCAAGCTGTGTTCCATTATTGATGCTGTGCTTGAGAGCCAGGCAGGCAGCTCCAGCCAGGCTGGGGCTCAGCTGGGAAGTGATGACGCAGCAGTGCTGCAAGCAGCCATCTGCCAGGCCCTGGCGGGTGGGGACGGCACCGAGAAGGCAGTGAGGTTAAAGGGACTCGGGTTCTGAAAGTTGGCCCTTCTGGGTCTGGATCCTCCCTTCCTCCTCCCCCAGCAGTTCTGCGGTGGGAGGCGTGGGTCCTCTCTGCTCAGGGGTGATAGTTGTACCCCCTGTCCAGAGTCGGGTGAGCACTGAGCAAGACGTTGCAGGAGGACCCCGGGGGCCGGGCGATGGAGACTCCGAGGCCACCGTGCAGGCCGTGTTACGGGCTCAGGGCCAAAGTGAAAAGTGGGCCCCTTCCCACCCTCCCCCCCAACTTGCTTGACTGAGGAGGAGGAACTGTCCTGGTCAGGTACTGAGAGCTCCCCAGGCTGCGGCCCGGCGCACCTCCCCAGAGTCACCTTCCCCTTTCCCCTAAACCACCCAGTGCTGGCGAGCCTTGGGTGAGCGCTGGCTCTCCCGTCACCCCTTCCGTGTTCGTTCCCAGCATCATGTAGCACCTCAGCATGGGGCCTGGCATATGGTGAGGGCTCCCTGGGAGCTTCCTAATGCTTAACTGTGGGCCTTCTAGAGGCTTTTTGACCCAGCAGCCTGGGAGATATTTCCCTTCTCTCCACACCTAGGGTGACCCTGCGATGACCCAGTAAAGTCTGGTTGAGTGGTTAAGGTAAGGCAAGGTGCACCCCGCTTCCACCTCCCTCCCTCACGCCTGTCTTGGGACCTGAGTTGGGGGTGCCCAGCAGCCCCCTGGGGTAGGGGAGATGAGCCCCATCGAGGCAGGTATAGTGGCAAACATGCAGAGCACAGCGGGCCCGCAGGCTAGGTGTGACCACGCCCCACTGCTGCGCTTCTCTGTGGCACCTCTTCCTGGCCTCTCTCCCCTCCGCTCTTGCGGGGGTTTAATGAGCAGTGCAGTGCAGACTCCAGCCGCCCTGGCAGCATGGGCCCCGGAGCCTCCTGGGTTTCCCTGGGCAAGGCGGCCAGGCCCAGGGTGATAAGGGTGAAAGTGGCCCATCAGGGAAGCTGCTCTCTGCAGACGAGATGTCCACAGCGTGCAGAGGCCTGCCAGGGTGACAGGGGCAGGAGGTAGGGGTGCTATCGCAGGGCACAGGAATGGCTCCAGGCCTGTCCATGGAACCTGTGGTGGAGGTAAGCGTGGCTCTGTGTGTTACCGAGCAGCTGCTGAGTGCCAGGCCCACTTCTGGGTGTGAGGGCCACAAGGGCCACTGGCAAGGCCCTGACCTTCACAGCTCGTGCTCTGGTGGGAGCGATAGCCAGGACCCCATACACAAGTCCATCAACCAGGTGATTTGGGTAGTGAGAAATGGTTGGAAAGAAGCAGGACTTCCCTTAAAAAGGGTTGGTGGGAGGAGGGTGTGCTCCAGACAGAGTCCTGGTCCAAAGCCTCAGTGGCCCAAGGGAGTTGGCCACTTGCCAGTTCCTGGGCAGAGCTTTCCAGGCCGGGACAGAGGTCAGGAACTGAAGGAAAGCATGAGAGGCCAGCTCGTCATGAGTGAAGGAGGAATCATAAGAGCTGAGGTTGGAGAGAACTGACCAGAAAGTACGAGACCTTGGAAGCCATGGTGAGAAGCTGGGTTTTGTTTAGATCCAGCTGGAAGCCGCTGGGGAGTGACATGCTCTGATAAGCACTTTGTAAGGATTGCCCCAGTTGGTTCATGGAGGGTGAATTGTAAGGGCTCAGAGAAACAGGGAGCCAGACTAGGAGATGGCTTGGAATTGGTCAGGCAAGAGGGGGCTGGTGCCTGCCCCAGGGCAGGGGTGGCTAAGGCCTGGCCAGGAGGAGGCAGGATGGGCCTGAAGGCAGAGCTCCAGACTCACTGGTTCACTGGATAGAGGGGCCCAGAAGATCAGGGATGACCCCTGGGTTGGGGCTGGAGCAGCCTGGGGGCAGTGACACCATTTCCTGCCATGGGGAAGGCTGGGGCCCAAGTCTAGGGGGAAACCGAGGGTCATGCTGGGGCCCTGCCAAGTGTGAAGTGCCTATTGTGCAGAGATGCTTTGAAAACATCCATGGGGCCAGAGAGAGCAGAAGGGCTACTGCACACCAGAGAGGAGCCATCACCAAGGCGACAGGAAAACCAGGGGCAAAGTGTCACTGGTAGCAAGAAAAGTTGTTTCCACAAAACTGCCATCTCTGACCTTCTGCAGGGCCATTGGTATTCCCGGGTTGTGGACACCAGGAGGTCTAGCACTGTCCTCACCACCACCACCCCTGCCTGTCCCTCCGCACTCTCGCCAGAGACCCTTACGTGAGCACGCCACCCCGCCCTCTGGCTGCTTCAGGTCCCCGAGGCCTGCGGACCCTGGAGAGCGCTGCCTGGCAGCAGCCTCAGCTGCTGGCCTCTGTCATGGAGACGGCAGCAGCTGCTGGCGACGAGTGTTTGTGACCATTTGTCAGAATGCTCCCCTTCCTCCCCGACCTGGCCTTCTGGAACATTGCTGTCCCATGGCCCTGGAGACAGGGCTCATCTAGGGGTGGGAGGACCGGAGGGGGACAGGAAGTGTTGTCTGTGCTCTGCAGAAAGGCCAGGCTTCCTGCTGTCAGCTGGCTACCATACCCACCATGGTACCAACAGGGTGCCCCACCCGGGGTCCCATCTACCATACACTGTGCATCCCACACAAGTTGTTGCTGGTCTTGGGGGCTGCTTTCCCAGTAGCCCCTTTTATATAGGCAGGTAGTCCCCTGATTAGGAGGTGAAGAAATGGCTGCACAGAGACAGTGGGCTACACAGCTGGTGGGAGCACCAGGCCCAAGGGCCTTTGCCCACCCCCCAGCCACACCAGGCGAGCAGGGAGCCTCATGGGCGGTGGGAGAGCCCTCACCACGCCACCCTCCGGCCCCATCCCCCCAACAGTCTTGTTTCCATTCCTCTGGTGGGTTCTTGCCCAAATCTACTAGCTCCAGCTGGGCCTACGTTGGAGACGGCCTGCCCACTGTTTGCGCTTCGTGGTTTGGCCTCTCTGTTACCATATGGAGCCATGGGTAGGGAAGAATTCTCTGCAGTCTGGCCCCAAGGCATGGCTGGTATTCGGCGGGAAGCAGGAAACCAGACCCTGATAAATGCTGAGTTTAGTTCAAGTTCAGTGGCCTCTGATGGACACATTTCAGGTACATTGCCTTCCGGTGTGGTTCGTGCCGTTCAGCACATGAGGCCTGGTCTGTGGGGTGTTCCCTGGGGCGGAGACTAGGAGTCAGACAGATACATCAGCCCAGACAGGAAACGGGGCCCAGGAGCCAGCCCCCAACTCCTTGCCAGCCACTTGCCTGTGCCTCGGCTTCTCTTCTTGGTTTGTGTGAGCCTTAGGATCACTGACTCCTGATGAAAAGGTATGTTTGTCCCCTCAAGGCCAGGCCTCTGTGGGCATGGTAGCAAACGGAAAGTCAACAGGCTTCTGCAGCCTGACCTTGAGACCTGCCTGTCACTTGTGATGTCACCTTGACCTAAGGACCCTGGAAAAACTCGTTTTCTCCATTCTCTGGGTTCCCTGTTTTCCTTTTTATAAAGTGGAGACTCCTTTCCACAAAGCCCAAGCCTTATCCCCCCAAGACTCTTGGGATAAGAGAAATACCCTGACTAGTCCCATGACCTTGGGCAGGTCACTTTGCCTCCCTGTGGCAGCATTTATCTGAACAGTGAAGATTCAATTCAGGGTCGTTCATCCCCCTGCTACCTGCAGGCACACTCCTGGGGGTGCAGCTGGAACAGCACAAGCTCCGGCCGCTGGGGAAATGGCAGGGCTGTCCCCAGGCGACCAGTGTGTGTGTTACTTGTCACATGAAGGTAATCTCTATCCAGGAGAGGAAAGCCAGGAAGAGGTGGGGACACGTATCTTGGCCCAAGTGGGGTGGGGTGGGCAGCTTGGTGGTAAGTTGGTGGCCAGAGGCCCACTGTGTCTCTCAGAATTCCATTTTCTGACCTGGGGCAAGGTAGTGGTATGAACACAGCTGGTGGGGCTCCAGAGCTGCTGGCCCAGAGTGAGCTTGGAGCCAGGCCATTGTGAGTCACCCACAGGCCTCGGCCGGCGTCCCACACTAGGCCCCATACAGAGCTCACCTCCTCAGGATGCGTGGCCAGGGGGCAGGTTTCTAAGTTGAGGCTCTGGCCTTCGTAACCCTTGTTTTCTGCCTGTTCTCCAGGCAGCTCTGCCTCCTGCTGAATGCGGAGAACATCTTCCACTCGATGGCTGACATCCTGCTGCGAGAGGAGGACCTCAAGTTCGCCTCAACCATGGTCCACACCCTCAACACCATCCTGCTCACCTCCACAGAGCTCTTCCAGCTGAGAAACCAGCTCAAAGACCTGAAGACACTGGTACTCCGTGTCCACGGGCTCGGGCCCCAGGTTTAGTCCAGCATGCACACGGGCACGCGCCGTGCCGGCCCACTCCTAGGCCCCAGGAGGTTTGCGGGGAGAAGATAGGATCAATTCCGAGAGCTCCCTGGTCTGGTGTAGAATACAGATGCCCCTGGCTTGGCCCCATGTGAGCGCCAACCATGCAGTGAGTCACAGCTGGGTTCCTGGGAACCACCCGCTGTGGATCTCT